>CAUYSK010003594.1:0-31557 GCA_963575035.1 Avahi laniger | reverse complement strand
CTTTTGGGTAGATGCCCAGTAATGGGATTGCTGGATTGAATGGTACTTCTACTTGTATCTCTTTAAGATATCTCCATATTGCTTTCCACAGAGGTTGCACTAGTTTGCAATCCCACCAACAGTGCATGAGTGTTCCTATCTCTCCACATCCATGCCAACATTTATTGTTTGGGGACTTTTTGATAAAGGCCAGTCTCACTGGAGATAGGTGATATCTCATTGTGGTTTTGATTTGCATTTCCCTGATGATTAGCGATGTTGAGCATTTTTTCATATGTTTTTGGGCCATTATTCAGTCTTCTTTTGAAAAGTTTCTGTTCATGTCCTTTGCCCACTTTTTGACAGGGCTGTTTGATTTTTTCTTGCTGATATTTCTGAGTTCTAAATAGATTCTTGTTATCAGCCCTCTGTCGGATTTGTAGCACGCAAAAATTTTCTCCCATTCTGTGGGTTGCCTGTTTGCTCTTGTGACAGTTTCTTTGGCTGTGCAGAAGCTTTTTAATTTGATCGAGTCCCATTTATTTATTTTTGTTGTTGCTGTGATTGCCTTTGGGGTCTTCTTCATAAATTCTTTGCCTAGGCCAATGTCTAGAAGAGAATTTCCAACTTCTTCCTCTAGAGTTCTAATAGTTTTACTCCTTAGGTTTAGATCTGTGACCCAGCATGAGTTGATTTTTGTGAGAGGTGAGAGGTGTGGGTCCAGATTCAGTCTTCTACATGTGGCTATCCAGTTTTCCCAGCACCATTTATTGAATGAAGATTCTTTTCCCCAGTGTATGTTTTTGTCTGCTTTGTCAAAGATTAGGTGGCTATAGGAGGACGGTTTTATATCTAGGTTCTCAGTTCTGTTCCACTGGTCAATGGCTCTGTTTTTGTGCCAGTGCCAAGCTTATTTTAATATTACGGCTTTGTGACAGGGAATTTCTAGAAGGCCATTGATTCCCTCCAGTGTTGACTTGTATCGGGCACAGTATCCTACGTGTGTCAGCTGGGTGTTTTTGCTCATCAGTGTGACCCTTGCACAGCCTTAGTCTGGATCTGACATGCTCAATAGCCCTCATGCAGTTGTTGGGACCTAGTCTTTGCCAAGATCTCCCTTTTAACTATGAAGACACTCAGGACATAGAGGCTCATTGGAAGCCGCAGTGCAGTTCTGCCGAGTGCAAGCAGCTTTTAGAGCAGGGGGGGCAGTCCCAGAACTTCCTTCCCAGGTGGGTAAACCTCACCGTCTTCCGCCCTACCCCGCTCACACAGCCAGTCCAGAAAGAGATCCAGGCAGTCACGTGCTGGCGAATGTTTAACATCTGGCTCTCTGGGGTGGACAGATTCCTAATTTGTAGTGTTGGCCTATTTCCATGGTGTAAATACTCCTGCTATGGCCAATTTTAAGCTACCAACATGATGTCCCAAAACTTGAAGCAGAAGGAGAAACACAGCAGCATGCCATTACGTAATATTTCCACCATCTCCTACAGTAGATGCAAAAGCACGGATCATAGCAATGTGAATTAATTAGAAAGTGTTGAATTTTGAGTATTTATGACCTTTGTTCTTAGCCCAATTTAATTGCCTTTATATAATTTAATTTTTAATAATGACTGTGGTTGCAAAATTTCTCAATAGTTTAACCATCAGCTCCCATGAGCTGTTATAAATGGGTTCCAGGCCACCGGGTCAGAACCCTTCCCTGGGAGTGAACGGTTGAGGGTGGGAGTCTGAGCAGATAGACACACAGAGGCGGGGGCCTGCCTGTCTGGTAGGTAACTGTTCCTCCTTTTCCTTCCTCTTCAGTCACCAACATCAGGTGCTCTAGGCAACCTGCGGGACTTAACAAATACAGGCCATCTGGGTTGACTAGTGTATGATGTCAACACCCCAAATAGCAGCTCAGCTGGCCAGAGCCGCAGGTGAAGGAATCAAAGAACGAGGAGGAAGTTTTACATAACTGATGTCAACACAGGTTTCAATGCAGAATGAAAACAGGCAGGGATGGATTGGCAGGGCTGCTGGAAACAGAGCCACCTGACCTCTGTCCGAGATCTCCAGCCGGGTATTCCCAGAACCTGGGTGTTTCTGGGCTGTACCCCAGACGTCTGACTCAGAATCTCCCTGATGTGGAGCCCAGAAATCCCCTGGTGATTCTTGGGTAGTCCCCATGGGGCTGGGATCCGCTGACTGGTTGAGCAGGGCAGCTTTGCCGTGGCAGGCTTGCATGGTATAGGACACAGGCTCTGCCTCTAGCTGTGTGACCTTGGGCAAGTTATATAACCACTCTGAGCCTCAGCTTCCAAAAGGAGATAATACTCCTGACTGTACAGTGTTGTGGGGATTAAATGGGATCATGTGCAGAAGGTGCCCTGGTGTCCGGCAAATGAGCGCTGTGGCTGTCAGGGCATACAGCTGGCGGTAGCAGGCGCAGCAGAGAGGACTAGGGAACCTAGAGCAGAAGGGACTTTGCTATCTTAAAGGTGAGAACTTCGATCTTATGTAAGGAAAAGAGCCCGTGGTGAGAAGTCACAAGACCTGGTGGCATTTGGTCTCACATGCAGTGTCCGAGGGCAAAGAGTTTTAGTCTCGGGGCAGTAGATGCTACCTGTGCCAGGTGTCACAACCCCTCAGCTCACTGTGACTTGCCCCGCTGCCGAGGTGCCACCTCAGAGTGCCTCGGCGCCCTTCCTCCTCGGAGCTCCCTCTGAAGTCTGGCAGGTCACGTAGCTCAGGACAAGCCCGTGTTTCAGTTTTCTATTTTGTGTAATAAACCACCTCCAAACTCAGGCATCGGGACAGAAATCCCTCACACATCATTCTGCGGCTGGCAAGCTGGCCGGCCTCGCGCCGTACGGCGTCGGCTGGCGTCCCAGCTGGGCCGGTTTGCTGTGTGGCATCTCCAGGGGGCTGGTTTGGGCTTCTTCACATCGTGGGTCTCAAGGTACTTGGATTTCTTACATCGCAGCTGGCTTCTCCCAGAGCACAAAGGTGGAAGCTGCCAGGCCTCGATACATGGGTTCGGAAATCACAGGAAGTCCCTGTTACCATAGTCCATTGATCAGAACAGTTCCAGGGCCAGCCCACGTTCGAGGGGAATAGACTCTACTTCCTGTTGCATTGGGGGAGCGGCCAGTTCACTTTGCAAAGGAAAATGTGAGATGAGAGATATTGTCGTGGCCATCTTTGGACAATGCCATCTGTCATGTCCAGCATGTATGAGAGGAGGGTGGGGACTAATTTCCCTGGGATCATCCTTTTTTCCTTTTTATTTTTTAGAGACAGGGCCTTGCTTTGTCACCCAGGCTGGAGTAGAGGCCCAATCAATCATAGCTCACTGTAACCTTGAATTCCTGGGCTCAAGGAATCCTCCCACCTCAGCCTTCCTAGTAGCTGGGTCTACAGGAGCATGCTGGCCTGGCTATTCTTTTTATTTGTAGATGTGGAGTCTTGCTAAGTTGCCCAGGCTGGTCTCAAACTCTGGGGCTCAAGCGATCCTCCTGCCTGGGCCTCCCAGAGTGCTGGATTACAGGTGTGAGCCACCGGGCCCGGCCTCCCTGGGGCCACTGTTGACCGATGAGAGTGGGAATCAGTGGGTAAATGCAGAAGGTTCCTGTCCCGCGGAGTGTCACCTACGGTTCTCTGGCGCAGCTCCAGCAGGGTCGAGTCCCAGGTGCCCACAGTGGAACTCGCTTAAAAATGCACCTTCATTGCCTCCTCCTCTTTCCCCATCTTTGTCTCCACATCCTTTTCTGCTACTTCTGACCCTTAGGCCTTGTTTGCCTGAGAAACCAAACCAAGACATTCAATTACCTCATTTGAAAAAGCCCTTAATTTGGGGCCTGTAAAATGCCGCACCTGGCTCCCCGGCTGTCGAGCGCTCCGATCCAGGAATGGGTGTGCGAGGGCTTTGCACACTGAGGCTGGGCCCTGGTGTGAAGGCTCACCGTGCACAGGGTGTTCCCCAGGCAATCCCGCGGGGTCGGGAGCTGCCGGGATGAGAGGCCCAGCTCCCCCAGCTCCCCGGATCAGCTGGGAGTGGGGAGAGGCGAAGGCAGGGAGGTGGAGCAAATGCAAAGGGAGGTACAGGTGACTCGGGCAGAAACGAGGTATGCCGTGTCCTGGTCCTGCCCTTTGGATCCAGGTGACTTGGCACAAGATGAGGTGACTCACCAGGCCACCTCAGCCTGCAACAAGGGCCCTCAGGATCCTCCACCTGGCCTTGCTGGGACTCGCCCTTGTGGAACGAGCATTGCCCCGATTTGGCCTCTGCCCCAGGAACAGAGGGGCTGAATTACCAACGGGAGGGGCCAGGACTCTGGGTCGTTCACCCGACACTTAGCAACCACGGAAAAGCTGAGCCCCTCTCTGCGCTGAGCCCTGGGATAGGATCCGACGGTGAACAAGCCACTCCCTGCTACCCCCAGCAGCTCCCAGGCAGGGGAGGGTGCGTGGGACCAGGAGACAGGGAGCTCGAGCAGGCATCATAGCAGCTTGGTCAGACTGAGGCAGGCGCTCAGAGGGGCCCCTGACCCAGAATCCAGGAGGGGCAGGTAAGTGTGGAAGTCTTCCCGGAGAAGCTGATGTCCGTACCTAATCCCAACAGGTCTTAGGACTTACCCAGGAGAGAAGAAGGAAGGGTATCAGGGCAGAGGAAACTGCATGGGCAAAGTGACTGGAGCCCAGGTGAGGGCTGGGGGTAAAAGAGGAGGCTGGAGAGAAAGGCGAGGGCCAGGGAGAGCAGCAGGGAGCCCCTGAGAGTTTAGAACAGGAGAGAAAGGGGTAAGATTTGAGTTTAGGATAAATCCTGCGGGTTGCAGTGACAGCCAGGTGGAAAGGCAGTCAGGGTTAGAGGCAGGGAGGCCAGCTAAGGGGACTCGTTCGTTCATTCAACAGATATGTGTGGGGCGCCTCCCAGGTGCCAGACCCTGTGCTGTTGAGAGATCCAGGTGAGGACCAGAGTGGCCTGGACCAAGGTGATGGGGGCCAGGATGGATAGAAGGGGCAGAGATGCTACGGAGGGGCTCTCACTGTGTTACACAAACATCCTGGCAATCCGCAAATCGTCCTCTGGCTCCTGGACCAGTTGTGCATGAATCTGGAAATCGGGAACCCCACGGGCCCCACCCCGGGCCCTGCAGCCCAGCCTGCCTGTCCTTCCTCACTGCTCTCCCCTGGGCTCAAGAAAGTCTCAGATGCCATCGTGGCTGGCGATAACCTTGCCTGGCCCTTTCCAGTAAGGGGCGACACCCAGACTCCCAGACACGTGGGAAGTCAGAGGCCACGCTAGGGTGCTGCTGCCCTCCCCTGCAGATCACAGACTCCTCCAGGGCAGGCGCTGTTCGGGTTCTCTGAGAATGTTTTCCTTCTTGGACTGGAAACTTCCAGAGGGGAGAATGAGGAACAGGAATGCAAGTCAGGGAAGCTGTTTTGCTGCCACTTAGTTGTTTGAACTTGGGAAAAAATCCTGTATTTGCTCTCATTTGTAGAATGGGATTAATAATCACGTCTGTTATGAGGATTGAAAGACATAAAGATTAAAGAGACACTAACAGGGTCTTGAGGGACACGAACAGGGCCCACACACCACGGCACAGACCATGGAAAATGGCTAGACATGACGGCAGAAACACGGAAAGACTGTCAGAGCCACGAAGGCAGGGATCTCGTCCTTGCACACATGTGGCCTTCCAAGTGCCCAGAACAGAGCCTGGTACACAGCAGGCGCACCCTAAGCACTGATGGAGCGGAAGAATGGAAGATGCAGGCGGCGCTAGCCTACCGCTAGGGCACGGAGGCTTCTGGAGGGCCGGGGCTGGAGGGCTTCGGGACGGGGCCCACGGGAGTGGGAGCGTAGCCGCCACCTGAGGACCCGGGGAGTTTGCAGGTCTCACCCAGTTCTCTTTGACCTGGATTATAAATGAGTCAGTGGCCCCAACAGGAGGATGTCCCTGCCAGGGTCCTCTCCTGCGACTTCGCAACCACCTGGGGCCAGCTCACCTGCCTCCTCCACCCTCCAGTTCCCCAGCACCGTGCTGGGGTGCCTGCTGCGGCACCCCGCCTCTGCTCACGCCCCCACAGGAAAGTGGAACCTCCCGGGCCCACTCTCTGCTCCAGCTGCTGTCCCGCCTCCCCACCTTCCGCCTTTCACTCAGGAAGCTCCTGACTGAGCTCGGTGCCTCGAGACCACACCTGCACCCCAGCCTGCAGCCGGCCCGAGACAGGCGCCTTCTGAGCCCTCCGCTCAACCGCAGACGGACCTGGGCCGTGAGTGCTCCGAGCCGGGCTTGTCAAAGGGCTTCGTGAGATGGCCAAGTGCTAAATAAAGGTTACAGCACCGTCACCTTGAGGCTGGAAGGGGCTGACCCCAAAGCAGCTAACCTGAGGAAGGGGGAGGGGAGAGAACGGGAGGTGGAGGAGGGGTGTGTCGGCAGAGAGGGAGGGTGGCATCAGGTGGTACAGAACTGCTCGGTAAACATACGTGAGCCTTTGCAGGCACATCCACGCCCTCACGAAGACTGTGGTTCACTCCGGAAATCACAGAACTTCTCTCCCCAGTAGACTCAGAAAGCATCCCATGTGGGCAGGAGGCCCTGCAATCCCACAGAAGGGGCCGGTCCCCGAAGAGCCGAAGCCCGACAAAGCCTGCCTTAGACGGCCGCAGACATTCTGCCCGGGCTCTGCGCGCCGCCGCCCATGCCTGGAGCTCAGGCCTGGGCTTCTCGGACAGTCTCTGGTGCGGAGCTGTCAGGGGTGCACAGGCCCGCAGGCCGTCTTGTTCCCCGCCACAGCGGCTGGGGGACAGACCTCGGCCCTGCGCTGCCCAGGTTTGAATCCGGACTCACCGTCTTCACTGAGATTTCACACAGCCAGCCTGTTCCCTCGTCTATAAAACAGAGACGGGACACCCACCTCACCGGGCTGCCGCAAGGTCGGACGGGCTCATTCACGTGTGAGTGTGGCACACGGGTGACACGCGCTTGCCGTCATCACCCCTCCCTCCCCGTCCTCGGTCCTTTCAGTCCTTCCTGAGGCCTGGACTCTGTTGTGCTGTTCCTCCCGGTCGCCTGCCCCGAGCCCTCCCTGCCCGCTGCGGATGCTCCCAGACTCCCCCTTGCTCAGGGGCCGCCGCCCCCAACGGCACGCACCAGGCCGGCCTGTTCACCTGACGTTTTATTGTAAAAGTGTTAAAATAAATTACATTTGACATCGTTGCCAGTATGTACATACAGTGTGTGCCATTCCAGGACAGCCAACTAGACAAGCTCATCAAAACGTTTCACAGAAAATATGAGGTCGCTCCCCTTCCCGGCCCCTGCCAGGGCGGCCCCTCTGCGATGGTTAGTGGGCGGGCAGGGTGAGGACACACGCCCATCAGGTCTTCACACGTCTGGGGGAGGCTGGCCCAGCTGCCCCCACAGCAGAGGGGCAGCGTGCACAGCGTGAGGGAGGGGCCGCAAGGCTGTGGTCACCTGCCCCTCCCCCCCGGCTCCGTGGCGACCGGCGTCCCTCCCCAGCTCTGCACGGGGACGTGGTGTCATGGCCTTGGCTTAGGTCACCAGGGCAGGCCCACAGGGTGGACACTGGACATCCCAGTCCTCGGGACCCTGTGCTTTGACCGCTGGCTCTGAAGCCTACAACAGATTCCAGGTATATAAAAACAGCAGCTCGTTCAAAAAAACAACGAAAACATTCAGGACAGGGTGGGCATCGCGGAGACCCCAGGGACTTCGGCAGCAGCGAGTCTGCCCACCCTTCACTAGAAACAGTCCATGTCCAGCTTCACAGTGTCTTTTGCTCTCCAGCCCAAACCCTTTCCTTCTGTACGCACACATGCACACACATGCACACACACGCATGCACACGCGCACACACATGTGCACATACACATACACTCGCATGCACACACACACATGCACACGCGCACAATAAACAGCAGCTGGAGAGAGGAGCTTGATTCACGTATTTGGCCACTGCCCATGTGTGAGCCGAGAGCAATTTGGCCTCACCCCGCCTGGCCCATGGGGGCTGCTGGCAGGGGGAGGGGACAGTGAGGTCCTTGTTCTGGGCACACGGAAGGAGACGGCAGGATGGGGGGAGGGTCCTCAGACCAGGAGGTGGGTGTGCACTTCTGTAAGGGCTGCAAAGTGAGGGCAGAGCTGCCAGAGCTGGGCCTGCAGCTCCCTGCCCCCCAGCCCGGCTTCCAGTGGCCATGCCCTGCCACCCTCCCTCCCTTCCACCACCTGGAGGGCGCTGGGGCAGAAAGCCCTGCATGTGCCACTGCTTGGCCTGGGACAGGGAGCAGGGCTCTGGGCCGGGCAGACCACAAGTGGGACTGAGACCTGGGCCCACACTGGACTTGGCCCACGTCCTTCGAATCCAGACAGTTCCAGCCTCTGCCCATCATCTCCTCTCTCCTTCCCTGAGCAGCCTCTGCTCTGCTGTCCTTGGCAGGAGGGGAGACGGGCCCTGCTACTGCTGAGGTACTGAAATGCCGGCCCCCACGTCACATCTGCAAACACTTTAGAGCTCGAAAAGGCAGAACTGGGTCTTACACACCCACCTCCCTCTTGGAAATATCTAGTCAGTGCTAGGCCTGCATAAATCGCTCAGTAATATTGGTGAGCTCAAACAGGGCAGGCCTTGGCCTCAGAGAACCGTGACATTCAACCAAATAACGGGGCGAAGACCCAGGCAGGCACGGGCCTCCTTGGGGTCATCCCGCCCGCCTGTCCTGCCAGCCTGCAGGTCTGAGACTCATCACATACATCAGCCAAGCTCAGGACAGATGCCCCCACAGCCAGGGTGCCACTCAGCGGGAGGACAGAGGCCCCGTCCTGGGCAGGTGCCACTGCCATCGGTAGCACTAGCTGGAGGGATGGAAGGTAAAAAGGCCCCTGGCCCCCCACTCCCAGTTCCAGGGCTGCCCCCCACCAGGGGCCAGGGGTCCCAGCCATGACGGGACACCCCGGGCGAGGGGAAAGACGCCGTCGAAGGTGGGGTGGGGAGCCGGCCCTGCCTCATGTGCCTTTGGGGCTGGTGGCCTCATTGCACTCGTTCATCAGCTGCTCATACGGCACGGAGAGCTCGGACTCGGTGCTGGTGAAGGTGGACTCATCCGAGGAGGGGAACTCGCCCACGCTCAGGGGCGCCTCGGCTTCCGCCCGCTGCGGGGGCCTCTCCTCCTCCGCCAGGTTGTCCTCCAGCGAGGACTTGGAGGTCTCCTCGTCCGAGAGGCCGGCCTCCTCATTCACAAAGGTGATGCCGGTGTTCTGGAAGATGAGCGGGTGGTAGTCCTGGGCGTCCCACGGCTCGCCCTCCTCACTGATGCGGTCCAGCTGGTTACTGAGCCCCTCGGAGGCAGAGGAGCCGTCTGTGGGGACCCGCGTCCCGGCCTTCTCGCTGGGGGGCTTCGACATGTGGCCTTTGCTCCTCAGTGTCTGTGACACCTCTTCCAAGCTGGGCACCCGGTTCTTGGAGTAGACCACCAGGGGCGCCAAGGAAGGGGGCAGGGCTGGCAGCCCGCTGCCCTGAGTCCCCAGCCCCGGGCCCGGGCCCCTCTCCCCACCCCCACTCGTCTTCATGGCCTTCTTCCCGATCTGCTTGATGAGGTCATTGTAGGTCTCCTCCTTCTTGGACAGAAAGCTGAAGATGTTGACATCCTTGGAGGCCCCACTCCCCGCCACCTGCAGGGCTGTCCTGGAGTGGGGGGAGCTCTCAAAGGACTCCTTCCGCCGCCGCCGCCTCTTCTTAATGGCCTTGTGGACCTCCACAAACATGCTCACCTTCCAGTTGACAAAGAGGGACAGCCAGGCCAACCCCAGGTAGATCCAGAGCTCAACAAAGTAGCGGTACAGGGCGTGGTAGTTGGCGCCGGGGTTCACACCTACGAGGACAGAAGCCCAGAGGTCAGGAAGGGTCAGCAGGGACCTGGAAATGTGCAAGAGCCATGCTGTGTTATCTGAGCAGGCGCCTGCCGGGCCCGTTCCAGAGCCTGCATCACCCCGTCTTCCCTGAGGGCCCGGGACCGTCACTCGGGCCCCATCCCAGCCACCAGCCTATCTCTGAGCCTCTTTCTTCAACCATAAAAAATCAGGACAGTGACTTTTCGAGGGAAGTTCGAGGGGCTTTGGGAAACTGCTGATGCGGCCAACACACAGGTCAAGACACAGGTCACGAGCAGCTGCCGTGCAGTTCCTTATTCCCCGTCCCCAGCTGTTGTGTGTGTACGTTACAGTTGGTTAAAAACTGAATGGGTGGAAAAGACAGGAGGGGCCGCTGGCAGCCTCACAGCTGGGGATGGGCGCACTGTTTAACATGCACGAGGCTGGCGGCCGGATCGAGGTGACCCGGGCAGCGCTGGCCCTGGTAGGAAGATCCTGAACCGTCTCTATCCCCCTGGAAGGTCCGGGCTGCCTCCCTGACTTCTCGTTTCTGTCTCCCTTGGCTCTTCCCTTGGCCTGGAGGGCTCTGTCCATTTGTCCCCTTCCTGCGGCAGGGGGCCTTCCCGGTTACCCCTCACGGCGCTGATGGTTCTGCTACGCTCCAGGGTCATCTGAGATTTCTTTTATGACTTAGCATTTCCAGCCATTCTGATCTGTCTCCCATCTCTGCCCTCTGACTGGACAGGGGGCTGCCTCCCGCGTTAGGTTAGAGGGGCCCCCAGGACAGGGGCTCCAGCGGAGGGGTGCCGTCAGTTCTGCCAAGGCCCCTGATCCCAGAGTCCGATGATGATGATGACGAGGGCACAGACTAACATTGCCAGGCCCTACCCTCAGTACTCACGCGTATTAACTGGTTTTGCACTATCCTATGTGGTGAGCGCTATTATTTTTACCCATTTTACAGATGAGAAAACTGAGGCCAAGGTTTGGTGTCTTGCTGCAGCTGAGAAAGTACAGTTACATATTCTGCTGTGCTTCCCTGATACAAAAGCCTTTTCCCCAGCCTGCTCTGGGACCCAAGGGCTACACCATGGCACGGTTGTGCCTCCTCCCAAGACAGCAGAACACGTTTGCTAGGGGCAGCAGAGTGAGCCTCTTTTGCCTGTTCCTCCCCTGGGCTCAAGCTACGCCCTCCCAGATTCCACATACAACAGGGCAAAAGGCTGGCAACCTCCCCCTGCCCTCTGGGGAGGGTGAGGGGTAGAGAACAGAGGCCCCTGGAGCAGAGGCTGAGGTCAACAGGGCCAAAGAGGGTGTCAAGAAGATTAAGAACCCAGATGCAGCCCAGGCCACAGGCACAAGTATGTGAGTGGCTGGGGCCGGCTGGTCGCAGGCCTTCAGACAAAGAGGCCAAAGAATCTTATCGCCTCCCTGGATTAGGAGGGAAGGAGGAGGAAGAGGCAGGGCTGAAGGGCAGGGCGGCGGGGGAGAAGGCCTCCCTTGTCTTCAGGCCGCTGGTGCCAAGAGCGAAGCCCCAGGACAGCTCCCCTCAAGGGTGAAAGGCTGCTGGGACAGCGGCATGCGGAGGGGGCTTCCTGGATGATAAGCACAAACCCCGCGGGTCAAAGGCCCCACTCCTAGCCCCCCAGGAACCCAAGCCCAGGAGTCGGGGAGAACAGAGGTTGGAGGGGAAAAGACATAGGTAACGAGAGAGAAAGGGAACGAGCAAGAAGAGAGTCTTGTGCAATCGCTCTGTGCCTCAGTTTCCTCTTGCAACTGGCAGGGTGGGCTGAGAACCCCGCTGGGTGGGAGAAGTGCCCAGAACACGGGATGTCTTCCAGGGGCCCCAACAAGGGTGTGCTGTGTTGGAACTGGAGAAGCAGAGAGACAAGAGGGGAGGCAGAGGCAAAGACTCACCGGCCACGAAGTCACCGAAGCCGATGGTGGAGATGGTGATGAAGGAGTAGTACAGGCCCTCGATGTAGTCCCACTCCTCGGTCACCATGAACACGAGGGGCGGGATCACCAGGTGGACCAGGACGCCCCACACGATGAAGATGGCCGTGCATGTGATCTGCGCCTTCCGCTGACCAGGGGGCAGGAGGCCAAGTCAGACAACGGTGGAGACTCGAGGCCCCAGTGGTGGTACCCAGAGGGCCGGGGAGGCAGCTGGAGGGACGGCCAGCTGGGTACCCGGCCTGGGAGGCTCCCCGCTGGGAAAGGACAAGGGAAGGGCGCTCCCAGCCTGACCCAGAGACCTCTGAAACTGCCCTCTTGCCACCTGTCCTAACACCCATGTCCAATTCTTAGAGACTTCCTGTCCTCCCCTCACCTGTCACGGTCCCCTATCTCTGCCCAGCACTGAGGGTTGGGGACATACCAGGCTCACGCCTCTCTTGGTGAGGAACTGGCCCAGCCTCTTGGCACGTCCCCCGAAGAACTTGCCCAGCGCGCTGATCCACGTCAGGCAGAGCGGCACCCCGAAGAGACCATAGAAGACGCAGAAGAGGCGACCGGCTGGGGTCTTGGGAGCCACGTTGCCATAGCCTGAGGAAGGAGAGAGTGAGGTTGGGAACAGCCACAGCAGGAGGGGTGGACCCACACCGAGCCCAGGTCCACGGTACGTACACACCCCCGCCAAAACACACACACACACCAGCTCAAGGCCCGTCCTCTGCGATCAATTGATACTGACCTAATATCAGTACTTAGGCATTATTTCCCTTGATCACTCCCTGATCCTGATCATTACAAAGCGATCATGGTGGTATGGCTATGTCTCCTCCATCAAACTGGGAGCAGGGACAATGCCTCCGCCATCCACAGGTCTCCCACGAATCCATGCAGCACTGCTGTGCAAACCAGAAGAGGCCCCTCTCTGTGCAGACGCCCGGAGGTGCTGTGGTAACCAGTCTCCAAAGTCCATTCTCAATTCTCTTCCTTCTTAAGCAACAGCTGCTACCAAGGCAGAGTCCAATCTTCCTCCCTTTGACTTGGGCTTTGCCCACGGAAGCGGTGGAGGAGGCGGTGACACTGGACCGGCGAGGTCCAAGACCCTGCGGCTTCTCCTGATTCCCTGGACGTGCTCCCTCTGGGGTTTCCCTCTTAGAGCCCGGCTGCCGCACTGCAAGGTGCCCGAGCCACATGTGGGGGGAGGCCTTGTGCTTTCACTCCCAGCCGACCAACCGGCGACGGGAGGAGCCCTCAGGCCATATGGGCTTTCAGCCGACCGCCACACTGGACAGCCCACGCAAGAAGAGGCGGCCAGCTGAGCCCAGTCAGCCCCCAGAATGGTGAAAGATAAGAAGTTGTGTTTTAAGCCACCAACTTCTGGGCTGGCTGTCGATGCCACAGAGAACCAGAACAGAAACCTAGCGTGGTGAGCGAGCACGATGTGGGTCTGTGCAGGGAGCAGCCTGCTCAATCTCCCACAAGGCTCTGGATATCTGCCGTGCCATTGTTTCTGCTCAGAGATCCTAGGTCAGGACTCACGGCAACAGCCTCCCAGGCAGAGCTAGTCACCAAGGACTTACTGAGGCCCCAGGAACTGTCAAAAGGATAGCCTGCAACTGGCTCGATTTACCCCCGACAGAGCTGGGCTCCCATGAGGTCCCGATGAGCTGGGCATGGGAGTGGGAATCCTGCTAAAGGTTCTGGGAGACTCACCAATGGTGGTGATGACCGTGGCTGCAAAAATCATTGCGTTTGGCCAGTTCCAGTTGTTGAAGGTCTGGTTCCCTGTGATGGCCACACCCTGTCCTGCAGCATCAGAAACTGCCTAAAAAGAGAGGGAGAGACAGACAGACAATAAAGCTCAGAGCTGAGGCCACACGGATGCTTTCTGAGTGACAGCACTGCACCAAACTCCTTGTTGGCACTCTCATTTAATCATCACAGCAACCAGGTCGCAGTTATAAATGTCTTCATTTTAGAGATGAAACATTTTTTAGAGGATCAGAGAGGTTTCACCCAAGGTCACAGAGCTGGTAAGGATGTGAACCCTGACAATCGGGCCCCGAAGTTCATTCTTTCCCTGAGCCAGGGCTTGTCAGACTTAGTAGCACGCACCACAGTCACCTGGAGGCCTGTTAAACACAGACTGCTGGGCCCTACCCCAGAGTTTCGGATTCCGCAGGTCTGGGAAGGGGCATTTCTAATAAGGTGATTGCTGACGCTACTGGTCCAGGGACCACATTTTGAGAACCGCTGCACTAGACTACTCTGCCTCTCAAAGAAGGAAGATGTGATGCAGACACACAGGAGGTCCCCTACGCCCCACTCAGCCCTCCAAGTTCAGAGCTGGCCTGGGAGGGGTCCCCCTACACCCTTCGGCCCACTGCAGGATACCTGCCTCTAGATCTGCCTCTGGGGGCGTGCAGCTCAGTGGGGCCTCAAGCCCATGCTGAGGCCTCCAACCCGCCCTCTCCCACGACAGGCTCCCGCTTCCCTCTCTTCCCTGCATCCCTCTCTCACTGCCCTGGGCCCAGCGATTGTCTGGGAAAGGACAGACCAAAGGCGGTGAATACATTTCAGGGTGACTCAAAATTGTGCTGTCAGTCCCCACAGAGCTTCCAACAACTGCGGACAGCAGGTGAGAGGCCACCCGGGGACATCCCTGGGGGGAGAACTTATCTGCTCCAGCAATACCTACAATGGCCAAACCTGTTTCCATCTGACTTGTCTCTGACTCTGCCCCATCCTTCAGCTCTGCCCACCATTTGCCCCAACCTACCAATGAGGCTTTATCAGCTAGCAGAGCCTGGACTCCAAAAGCCCTATAAGGAGGAGCTCTAAATCTGGGGTTTGAGTCCTGTCTCCAAGGAGGGCCCCAGGATGTGTCATCCAGACCAGAGCCTAGGCACTGGAATTCCCTACAAAAATCAAGACGAGGACTGAGGGAGAGGAGGCAGGAGTGAGGAATGGAACAGGAGGGAGACCAAGAAACCTTATTTCTAACCCACCCAAGGCATGGCTGGGGTTCGGTGGGAAAAGAGGGAAGGGTGGACTGTTCTGAAGGAATGTGCAGTTCGCACAGGCAGCAGCGGGCCCTTGTGAACGGGTCTGCATACTTGGTGAAGAATTTCCCACGGCGACATGCTTGTCAGACAAACCGTCGGGCCACACCACCACTGCCCTGCACCCTCCCGGCATTTCCAGAGCATCTCTGAGGCCGCGAAGTCTGCGCAGCTGCAACGTGGAAAGGCGGGACTGTCGCACCAGACTCTGCCTCGGAGGGCTACGGGCCAGGCAGCCAGGCCACTCGCACACGCGACAACCTGGACACTTAAGCACTAACAGGCGACGCGAGAGCTAACATCAGTACTGAGGGCCGTCCGGCGGGTTTTCGGAAACATCAAATCTACGTCTGGAGCAAGAGAACGAGGACGTGCCGGGGCCCTGTGTGTGGACGTTAAACAGGCGGTGGAGAACCCAGAACCACTCGGCTCCCCCATGGCCCCCACCTGTTATCTCAGACACAATCTGCAATTGGACAGCCGGAAACACACGGAAAACACAGAGGACCCCGTGCAAAGGGAATTGAATGGCTGACCAGAGATGACACCGCAGCACTAGCAAAGGATCAAAGAGGAAAGTCCTTGGGTTTTAGCTGACCATGAACCAGCAAACTCTAGGGCGGCTGCCAACAGCAAATGCAATCTCAGGCCATGTCAACTCCAGGCCTATCCAGGGCTGGGAGGTGACGAGCCCATCATTCCCTGCAGGGTCAGGCCACAGGTGGGGCACCTTGTTCCGTTCTGAGTGTTGGACAGTACATTAACCAAGGCCAAGGTCCAAGAAGGAATGGGGCTTGGTTTTACGGATAACAAGCTACTCACAATGGGCTATCCTTTGCAGTAATCGGCAATCAATTTCTGGTAATGAAAAGTATTTAGACCAGGGGTGACCACCACCCGTCAGGGGTATTGCTGAAGGCATGGCTGGAACAGGAGTTTCTCAACTGGGGGTGGCAGTGCCTTCTAGGGGAGTTTGGAGATGCTGAGACGGGGGCTGTGTGTGCCAGGCACCGTGCTAGGTGCTGGGGACACTGCCGTGAACAAACAGAACCCGTGCCTTCCCCGCATGCTTATTCCAGCGGGTGACAGGCTGTGTGCTGCTGGCTTTAAGTGGGCAGGCGCTGGAGACGCTGAAGGCCCTGCAGTTCCCAGGACAGCCCCTCCCACAATGCAACACTGCTCCCCCTGGGAGGCGCTAGCTCGCCAAAGGTAACCTGTGACCTGAGCGTCATTTAGCAAGTGCTAAGGAGACGTCAAACAAAAGAGGACATCAAGGTTGGGAGTGTGGTGAGCTGGAGAGCTAGGCTTCCTGCCGTTTACCCTTTGGGCAGCGGTGGCTCACTTTCCCGTGATCTCCTTTATCTCTGTGTGGTCACCCAGCGGCGGAGGCGTTCCCAAGGGCCCTCGCCCCCTGGGGCTGGGTGCACCGCCAATCCTTGCAAAGACCCAGTGTTAGCAATTACGCCCACTGGGCGGAGAGAGGTTACCTGGCAGAACTGGGCTAGGCTGCGGGCTGTCTCGTTTCAAGTCTACAACTTCAAGCTTCCCTGCCCGCCCCCTGGGCTCCCCCAGTGTCCCTGTCCCCCCTGCTCATGGCTCCCCAGCAGCTGACCTGGGAGTCAGCTTGGTCCCACCCCAGTGCTGGGGGCCGAAGTAGTATTAGTGCTGCAGTGTGGCAGACACCCTTGCGGGGGCGTTTATACATATATTACACCTGACTAGCTCTTCCTGTGATCACTTGGCAGGGGAGAAAACCGGGCTCAGGAAGCCGAGGTCCAGATGTGAACTTGGGGTGCCAGCTCCCCATTCCTACCACGAGTAGCTGAGGCTCTGGTTGGGACACCCCACTGATCATGGCTGGGATCACGCAGGATGAGGAGGCGGCCTTCGCCGGTCCCCCACAGCAGAAAAGCTGGCCCGCGGCTGAGGCCGTCCGTGGGTCACGGGGAGCGGCACGGGAGAGCCAGGCCAACACCCCGTCAGACAGGGCGTCCCGTCCTCGGGGTTAGGGAAACAGCTTTCGCCGGAGGAGGCGGCCCCTGTTCGCTTGCAGTATTCTTTAACTTGGCTCCCAAATCCACACAAGACAATATTGCCATTTTCCACACAAGCCTGGAGCGTGATGGGCAAGGAAAGCCTGTGCACGGGCCAGGCCTAGCTCGTTTGGGGACGGAATAGAGTCCCCACCTCTGTCACCCTTGTCACAAAGCAGCTGTGATTTCCTGCGGGTTCACTGTGTGCCCAGCCCTGCGCTCAGCATTTCATGTGCCTTTAGCTCGTTTAATGAGTACAGAATCCTGATGGGAAGATACTACCATTTTTTCCATTTTACAAAGGAGGATTTGAGGCTTAGAGAGGTTAAGGAGGTAGCCCGAGGTTGCAGTGCTACAAGCAGTAAAGCCAGGACTAGAACCCAGGCCCATCTGGGTCCTAACTGCTGTATCCTATCCCCTGTCCCTATAAAGGCCACAGGAAGAAGGCCTGTGCACACCCCACCCCTTCCACCAGCTGAAAAAACAGTGCCCTAAAACCAGTCCAGCCACTGCGGTCAGCCGTGCCATGCCCTTGCCCAGAGCTTCAGACATCCAGCTGCCCTGACCCACCTTCCCAGGCACTCCCGGTCCCCGTAAGCGAGCTTCCCAGACATCCCCTCCTCCCTCAGGGACCCAAGGCTTCCTGTAGTAGCAGTCGCCGGGTGTCCCCTTTCTGGAGAAAGGGGTCTTGCCGTGTGGGCATGTCCAGGGCTTTGGGACACGCTGTCCACCTACAGACACGGCAGGCAGGGCTGAGGGGGGGCCTTTCCCTTTATAGGCTGGGGGTCGCAGCTGCCTGACACCCGCAGCTGCGCCTGGCCTGCCTCCAGCTCCCCCGGCCGTCACCAGTTGGGATCATAGAACTCTCTCCCGGGTGCAGAATGCGGCCTCGGCAATCGTTATCGACTGCGCCCCGCTGGACCCACAGGTCGTTGGGGGTTCATGAGGGGAACCTCCCTTACCGTCCCTGGCTGCGCCAGTCCATAATTCATTCCACTGACGCTCACTTGGCCCCTCTGGCCTGGACGGTATTAATAAAGTATCATTCCTCTCACGTGGCCCTGCTAGCCACCTCCTCTCCCCCTGTGAAGGGGTGGCCATCACTTATTCGTCCTTAGTTCACAGAGAGTAAGTTGATGTTTGAATAAAAGTTGATATTTGAGCACTCGTGAAGACAGGCACTGATCTAAGTGTTTTACGTCACTTAGCTCACGGAATCTTCATACTCTGTAAAGCAGATACTCTTGTTATCCCCATTTCGGAGATGAGGAAACAGGGCACTTGCCCAAGGTCACACAGCTAGTGAGTGGCGGAGCTGGGACACGAGCCGAGGCAGTGTGGCTCTCAGCCACTGCGCTATCTACAGGTGGGGGAGGGGAACGCGGGTCCCGCTGCAGGGGAAAGCGCATCCCAGACAGCTGCGTGGGAAATACTCACAGGAATGCAGAGACTCCCCTAGAACGTAAGCTCCACACGGCAGGGACTCTTATCTGTTTTCTTTTCCACTGCTATGTTCCTACTGCCTGGCACATAATAGCTGTCCAACAAATATTTGTTAAATGTGTGAATAAATAAATGACTAAATGAGGGCATGTTCTCTAACCTCAACTAACTTATCCTCTAGTGCCCCTTCATGCGCAACATCTTCCAGCGTGGTTCTGTAATTGGCTTTTAACTAAATTCATCAGCAATGAGGGAGAGGCCTGTATCTAGCAAGAGGGCAGGAAACAGAGGCTCAGCCCCAGGGGCGGCGGGGCTCACACGGGGCTGCTGAAACCCCCAGCATCCAACTGGCCTTGGGTGGGAGAGGAGGGGGTCACCGGGCTGAGAAGACAGGGCAGAAGGCCAGGAGCTGGGGAGGGGCGAGGTGAGGGGCCAGAGGAGAGCCCCGAGGAAGGGGGTCAAGGCGACAGAGCAAGCAGCAGTGCTGCTGGGAGAGGTCCCTGGGGTGGCGGGATTGTCCTTCCTGCAGGAAGGGAGGCCTGTCCCCTCGGGAAACTCTCCACCAAGGCACTGGATGTGCTGAGAGCAGGAAAAGGAATAGAACAGTCAACATGGATTGAAACTTTGCTTCCAGCTGGGCACTTTCCTTACGGAAACCTTAAAGCCCCTCCTCTCTGAGGACACTCGATCAATCCCAGGCACAGCAAGGCCACTGCTGCTCAGGTTGAGCGCTAGGAGGCCACAGGTGCAGACCTGTGCTCGTGGAAAGGTGGCACCGATCTGGGTTTGAATCAGGGGGGTTTCGCCATTGCTTGCAGCGAGTCTCCAGGTAAGCACTGGATAAACGCACCTGCAATCAGCGCTGTGACTCCAGACCGTGTAAACCAGAGGGACTGGCATGCCCTGGACAGGGGTAGAGAAGGGATAGGTGTTTACAGCCCTGTGCCAGGAGGACAGGACTGGGTGACAATGGGAGACACTGTCCTCAACCTTCCTCACACCTGCCACCTCTTCCCACCACTTCCTGTTTTAACAGAGAAAACTGAACATTCTCAGCCTGATGAATTGGCTCCCTTGAGGCACA
Source organism: Avahi laniger (assembly GCA_963575035.1). Classification (NCBI taxonomy): domain Eukaryota; kingdom Metazoa; phylum Chordata; class Mammalia; order Primates; family Indriidae; genus Avahi; species Avahi laniger. The sequence continues at coordinate 12,113 of CAUYSK010003594.1, read as the reverse complement.
TGGGAGAAGGGCCGGGGGACTGCGGCTCCACAGGTCCCCCCTCCACCCCCCGTCCACCTGACAGCTGGGAGTCAGGGCAGGGGGAATGGACACACCGCAGAAGGCTCACTCTGACGGCTCAGCCCAGAGGTCCCCCAGCCAGCCAAGCGAGTTGGGCAGGCAGTGAGGGAAGGAAACGCCACCACCGCCCCCTCAACCTCCCAGGTGAGACAGGCCAGGAGCAGACAGAAGGCGGCAGCCGGCCCCTCCGTGTGTGTCTGGTCTGTCTGTCCACCTGGTCTCCAGCGAGGAACCCTCTGCGCAGGGAGCCCAGGCGGGGAGCTCTCGGCAGGACAGGCAGACGGAAATTAGTAAACCTATCTCAGGCACTTTTTAGGCAAATATTTGCAGTTTGGGCTTGTTTAATAGGATGGTTTTCGAATTTTGTAATGCCATGAACTTAGGAACAGATAAAGGGAGGATGGTAAGGCGCTCTGCCCAGCTGACAGGCTAGCCCTCCGGGAGGCGGTGTCCACCTGTCAGCCCTCTTATTCCCAAGACAAATTCGAGAACTGAAAACTCCAGTGGCCAAGCTCTCAGTTATCACACTCCCTTTCATTCTCCATCCCAGAAGCACCCAACTCCTCAAACTATTCCCTTGTGGCTAATTGGGGGGTTGGGGGAGGGGTGCTGGGATTGCTTTCAGATGAGGAAACTGAGGCTTGGATACCACATAGGCATCGTGGCTCTCAGCCCAGGTTGGACGGCCCGATGGAACCACCTTGGAATTCAAATAAATACTATGCCTGGGCCCCACCCACAGGTATTCTGTTGACATGGGCATAGCTTTTAGAAAGTTCCAGAAGCGAATCTGCCGTGCGGCGGCTGCCTTAGTGGAGGGTGATGGAGGTGCCAGGCTCGGGCCTTCCATCTTCCTGTCCAAGGAGGGTGTGTGCATGGCAGGGAGAAGGAATTCCTGGTATTTTCCCCGTTGCCCTCTCGCCTCAGGCCAGGTGACCAGGGTGTGGCTCGGAGGGCAGCCGTAGTAGTTTACGAGCAAGGTATTGGCCAGGGCTCAATAGTGCCACCCCGACACCTGCACCAGCCACAGGCCCAGCTCACCTGGGCTCTGGCTCTGCCCAGGAAGGAGCAGAAGCCGGGACTGGAGGCAGCGACGCAACCTGTCTTCCCTGAGACCAGAGACGGGCTGTTGCGAAGGGGCCTTCGTTAACTTCTCTTCTGCTTATCTGCGCTCTTAGATTTGCTCCAGCACCTGCGTGAAGTATCTGGAAGGAGGAAGGCAGGCTAAAGCGGTTCCCGGAGACTGGTGCGCCAGGATGTCCGTGTGGGGTCTGAAGACCCCGGCTCGGCTCAGTTCTCCCTGATTTCCTGCCTACCTCCTTCTCCGTAAAGTGAGGAGACTATGACTGCTGGGGTCCCCCCCGCCTGGGCAGGTGACGCCTCCCTAAAACTCACATTTTCCTCTGCCCAGAACCATGACTTCCGGGCCCAGCCCAGCACCTCGCCCCCGCCCTTCTCCTCCAGCCCACATTTGGGAGATACAACTGCACTCTCAGGACCCGGCCCCTAGCCACCAGCCCCAGCCATTCGAGCCTGCTCTGTTTTCCCCGGATCCCGCCTGCAGGTTACACTCCTCTCGGGTCCCTGAAGTAACGTGCCCAGTGCCGACCTGCCGTCCCTCAGCCCGGGGCGGAAGCAGCCAGCCAGAGCAGGCCCTGCAGCGCCACAGGTGGGGCTGTGCGCAAACACACCCCCATGGCGGCCCTGCACTGCTGGCCACACCTGGGTTAAAGCCCAAGCACCCCTGTTGGGCAGGGGGCAGTGGCACGCTGCTCCCACCCTGGATGCACACTTTAGGGGTCGCCGTGCTGCTGCTTAACCTGGACTGCACGCTGAGATCATCAGGGGAGCTTGGAAAAACACTCATGCCCCGGTCTTACCCCCACAGTTCCAAGAGAAACAGACGGTCTGGGGCTGGGACCGGAGATTCTGACATTATGTTCAGCCAAGTTTCAAAACCATGGCCTGAGACCCAAACCACTCTCCCTCCTTGTCAGGGACTGAGTTGAGCCCTGCCCCTGGAGTCAGCGCTCAGCCGCCGTGTGCGTGACTGTCCTCCCCCGTCCACCTCTGGGCTTCCCCTGCCCGCCCTCCTGGGCCATCTCTCAGCAGTCTCTGCAGAGCCCAGAAGCACGGCAAGGTCTCACACGCATGGGCGCAAGCCTGTGCCACATGGGAACAGGTTTTCAGCAGAAATCTCTGGGTTTCCGACTTTCACAGGCCTGGGAACCTGTCCTCGCTCGGGAGGCACAAAGAAAACAAGGCAGGTGACCCTGCCCCCATTGTTCTGAGGCTGGGACGGTAACCCCCCCCTTAGCAGCCAGGCGCCCCTCCCGTGAGAACGAGCCCAGGGCAGAGCTCTGCGGAGACTGGCTGACCTGGCAGGGCTGCAGGCTTGGCTAAAGCAAACAGTGAAGCCCTGGTGGGGCCTGGCTCAGGATGGGAGTCGGCGCGCGTTCTCAGGCACCTGGAGGGCTGAGCCCACGAGCTGTGTGGAAATCCCCGGGAGCGCAGACACAGGGGACCTCCAGGGCCCCTGGCCAGCCCCACAGCACTGAGTCTGCCTGAGAACTGATCCCCCGCCCAGACACACATACCAGATGACCCCCTGGAGCCATGTTCTCAAAATCTACCCCCACCTCATCTTCTGAAGGACACAGGGCAGGCAGGATGTCCAGTGAGATTTAAACGACAAGAGAGACATCCTCCATCCACCTGCGGCTTCTCTACCCCCCAAATCACAACCACTGCCTGCCCCAGGGTGGCTGTGGCCTGGGTCCATGGTCCTGTGCTGGTGTCTGTGATCATCTGGGATGCTGGGGCCTGGGTTTGTGACTTGGTCCCCTTCCCTGTTCCCAGAATCCAGAACGGGGATTGTCTGACAGCTCTCTGCCCTGACTGATGCCAGAAGCGTCCCCCAACTTGTGGGCCACCAGTGTGAGCGGGGGACAGGAGATGGGTTCAGCTGGGCCTCCTGAGCCTGTCCGGCAGCATAGGGTGGCTCTCTTCCTTCCCACGAGGGTGTGGGGCACCGGGGAGTGAGGGGCCTCCCTCCCAAGGCTGGCTTAGGAAGCTCTGGGGAGAGCAGCACCCCACCCCGGCATTGAATCCGGCTCCTGGCCCAGCTCCCTCCTCATGACACGGTGACCAGAGCCTGAGTCGGCATCTCCCTCCTCCCCTGGGCTCCTCCCCTGGGCCCCACCACTTCCCTCACGCCCAGGCCCCTCCACCGCAATCTCAACTGAGACACAGAGCCCCGGAGGGAAACCAGGCAAACGGACACTACTACTCCCGTTCTGGAGACGAGTCATCTACAGAGAGGGTGAGTGACAAGATGAAGCCACACAGCAAGCCGGTGACAAAGCACAGAGCAGACCTGCCAGAGGCCCTAACCCTCGGCTGAGGGCCCTGTCCACAGAGCGACCCGACCACCCATCCCCTCCCGGGACCGCGCCAGGCGATGCCAGCCACAGCAGAGCCAGCAGGTGCACAAAGGTGACTGAGTATTGTCAAGGGCTATGGGGTCACGCGCCCAGGTCTGACCTGCCTGTAACATGTAGGGTGAGCGCATGCTCGTGCTCCCCACCCCACACCCCTGGGGATGCCTCTTAGATTCACCCCACCTCCGGGGTAGGGTGCAAGCAGCAACCACAGGAAGTCACTGGCCACTTGAGGTTTCTACAAACATCCCTTGGAGCAAGCCACAGGGGAGGTCACAGGAACTGCTGACTCACCATCTCCCCAGCCCGGGCTGACGACCTGAGGGAGGCACGGTTCACTGGCAGCCGCTGCCCATCCTCCTGAGCCCAGGTCTGCACTGGGCATACCGGCTGGGACGGCCGGTCTACTTAACATCACGAAAATCAAGTTTGGAGAATGCTGGGAGCAACAGGAGGGCAGAGGCGAAAGGCCCTGGCTTTGGAGCAGACACGCCTGGGTTCAAATCCTGATGCTGCATCCACTAGCAGGTTGCCTGGGGCACATCTTGTCACCTCTTTGAGCTTAACTTTCCGTAGGTGGAAAATGGGGGTATCATGGCTTCATCGGGGTGGAGTGCCGATTACGAGAAGTGACGCACGGCTTGGTGCTGGGCACCCAGGGCATGTTCCAGAAACGAGCACTGGGAAGAAAAGCGAACACTGACCATTGCTGCTTCCTGTATAGAGCAAGGGGCCAGGGCAGGACCCTCCATTCCGAGGGTTTGCACCCACTGCACACAGCCTCAGAGCTGGAGGACTGGGCCAGGCGTCGATGGCAATGCCCTCCCTCTGTCCACCACCACCTGGAGGACTGGTGCCTGGGACAGTCCCTGTGACTTGCAGCTCTCACACCCTGTGCCAGGTGCCTTCCTCGGCTCACTCTCCTCTAAGAGGCCACGCCACCTCCGACAGCAAACTCCCCACACTCCCTGGCCCCTCAGCCCACGGCGCTCACCGCTATCTGACATTCTATTATGTCCGCTTACCTGGCCTGCTATTTATCCGCCCTGAATGGACCGTGAGCTCCAAAGGCAGAGACTTCACTCATCCCTTAATCCCACAACAGAACCTAGCTCCCGGAGGGGCTCACTATTTGTCTAAATGAATGCATCTCCAAGACACCTGCCTTCCGGGGCAAGACAGGTGCCAGTGCTGTACTTTATGTGGGCTCTGGTCCCACTGGACGAGGCGGGGAGCCCTGGCAGGTGCGTGCACAGTCCGGTTGATGACTGTTTCCAGTGCCTCTTCCCTACCCCACCCGTCTGCAAGGCCAAAGCCCCCCGAGGTCCTTGCCCTGGTGAGTCAGCTCCCCTGTGGACTTTGGAACCATCAGGATTCCAGAGGAAGGAGGCAGGTGGGTGGGGGAGGTCCAGGGAGGTGGGACATGCACTGGCTGGGGGGCTCTCCCCGCAGTGGGAGGCAGGGCGCTCTGACCCATGAAGCTCCTGTGGCCTGGCTGCCGGTCCTGCTCCCCGGACACAGCCGCCTGCCCTGGGCCCCGAAGAAGCCTGCTCCTGACCCTGCCACTGCCACCCCTCCAGGCTACACCTGTGCCCTTGAACAGGGCTGGGGGGGACACAACTCTCCCCCTTGCCCCTGAGAATCCCCCAGACAACCTGGCAACCCCCCCAACCCAGGGACCTCGCCACCTGCTCTTCCCTCCTTTCCCTTCGGCTGGCCACTTGGAGTAATAAGGAACTGCCTCTCCTTGAGGGCTGCAGTTCCGGCGATAAGGGACTATCAAGCCTACCCATTTATCATTACATATAATTTGTGTAAGATGACCAAGTGGTTAAGCTGTAAGCCTCTCCACTGATCAAAAAAGAACGGCCCGGGGAACTAGGAGGTGTTTGAATCCTGAGCCAGGGGTGGCAGCTGAGCTTCTATCTCCTCGCCTGTTTGGTACCAGCCACCCCTTCCCACCAGGCCTGGCCCCAGGGAGCCTGGCCGAGGATCTGGTCTTTTCATCCACCCGTGGCCGCCCAGGGATCTTGCCCCCATCCTTCCCCACAAAGCTCCCTGCAGGAGCCTCTTGAGAGCCAACCACCTGTCCCCAAATCCTTCCTTATTGTCTGACTCTAACCTAAATCCCTCCGGCTGCAGTCCAAGCCCATTTCCTTTGGTTCAGTCTCCAGCTGGAGACAGACAACAGCTGGCCTCCATCCTTTCTGGAATAAATTGTACAAGGAACTACCGGCAAACCAGCACAGACATCTTGGGATGGATGGTATTCCTGGCAGGGTGGGGGGCCTTTCTGCCTCCATGGCCCCCAAATCCCAGACTCAAACCCCCCAGAAGACTGAGTCACCAGAGCCACGACCTCAGTGTCGACGACCTTGCAAACACTGGGCGAAAGGCAAGGGGAGTTTTGCCCTTGAAGTCCGGACTGTCTGACAGATCTCAGAACACACTGGTTCCACCTTGGCACTGGCTGCCAAGGGCCCCACCGGGAGGTCACAAGATGTGGTACAAAGAGGATCCCCAAGTAGTGTGAAAAGGACGGTGAGCCTAGGATCTGCAGCTGGTGCCCCCGACCACTGCCCAGCTCTGCCCTCGTTGCCCAGGTAGGTCAGGGAGCAGAGGGCCGACCGGGCACAGCTGTCACCGTCTCTCCTACCTCCTGCATCCCTGCACGGATGGCCCCTGTCCACCTCCCATCCCCAGCCAACTGGGCGTGGGATGTGAGTGGGGTTAAGAAACAGAGCTGCTTTGTGCTGAAGGTATGGAAAAATACCACCAGGCCCTCCTAGCACAGAGAGGCTGCTCTAGGTGAGGGGTGGGGTGAGGGTTGGAAAAACCTCCTATCCCGCTAACCTGGGGCCCAGGACCAGGGACAGGCCAGGCAGGAGGAAATGGAAACTCTTGACTCTAAGACACAGTCTCATTGCGAAACAGGAGACAGAGAAGGAACAAGGGCCATGCCTGAGACATGAGAAAGCAGACATGCTTTCTCCCCTCCAACAGGGCTGGGATTTTAAGCATGGACATTTCCCAAGGCTGTTTAACCCGTGACACTCACTCAGGCTCCAGCAAGCCCCTCAGCCTTCTTGGTGGAGTGAAAAGACGTTGGACAGACAAGCCTGCACAGCACTGGCTACTCCCTAGCCCAGTAAGTCATGATCTCAGTTTCTTCATCTGTAAAATGGGAAGATGCCACCTCCCCACCAGTTCTCAAGGTTACGGATCAAAAGGCTGGATGGAGAGCCTGGCACACAGGCCATTCATGGACTTCTCGTTTACACATCTAGGGCTGTTGGGGGCGGGCGTGCATTGTATGCGGCTGGAGGATGCTGAAAGAAAGTAATGCAGGAGGTCTCCAAGTCACTGAGGGTCAGGCAGGGGAGCGGCACCCATTCCTTGCACGCCTGCCCCCTGACGCCTGTGGGGCCCAGTTTCTGGTGAGCAGTAGCAGGACAGCCACTTCATGGGCTGGCCCAGGGAGGACCATCTCCCCTCTAGTCTGTTGAAGGAGGGCCTTTCTTTATCCTGGACCACTGAGAGCTAGACAACTGACCAAGCCGTGGACTTCCAGGACACGGCTGCCCTCTTCAAATCCCTCAGCCCTCTCCCCCATGTATAAAATGAGGCTGCTGGTCACTTCCCAGGAAGGATCGGGGGACACGACGGCAAGATGGGAGAACAAGGGGTTTTCCTAACCTTCACTCCCCCAGGGCCCCTGGGCCATTCCCCTCTTTGAAGTGACAAAAATGTAGCTGTGCCCACCAGCCACCAGCCCCCGCTACCCGCACACAGTGCACGCCACCCCACCTACTCACCACAAAGAAGATGGGACCAGAGTCACGGACAAACTTGCCTTGCTCGACACAGCCGAAGCAGGGTGAATCGATTGGTTCAGTATCTGCCAAGCACCAGTCATGTGCCCAGACATTGGGCACAAGAAAGAATGACACGACAGGTCCTGCCCAGGAGGACCGCGTGGTCTAACGGAGACAGACAGGTAGATGGGGAGAAACTACACGACAGCAGAAACAGCAAGAGGAAGCGGCGGGCAAACCAACAGTAAGGCCAGGACAGTCCCCGGGGCTCACGTCGCGCCCCTTTCAAACGACAGGGCACAAAGCAGGGCAAGACGCCCAAATACAGAGGGGGAAGCTAAGGCTCAAAAGACGTGAACCAACTAGGATTACAGCGGTCTCCCGTCAGACGCTCCACACACCCTAAGTACTGTGTCCACCCCTGTTCCCCTTCTCCTGCCCCCACTCTGGGGTCTTCCACGTTTCCGGGCCCAGGACCCCACCATGGCCCTACAAATAACCGGGAAAACTCCTGCAAATTTCAGCCACCCATCCTTTCGTTCTTTCTAGATTTGTGGTGGGAAGATATGCTCATAATTCTTGTTCGCTTAGCTGGGGGAGTCCCGTGTACATCTGAACCATCAGGAACAGGCTTCGCTGCAGAGTGGGGACTGAGGAGCTGGGCTGGCGCAGGCACCTGGAAGGAATCTGGAGACCACGAGCAGTAAGTCAGAGTCCAGGAAAAAGGGCGTCTTCCTGCCACCTGGTCCCAACTCGAATGGCGCCACTGCTGACCGCCGTGCGTCTGCCTGGACCAACAGGCAAGGCAGTCTCATGGTTTCTGTCAGCTGGACTGCGGGAGCGCTCGCCTTGGCGGTGCTTACAGGCTCTCTGGTGGGCAGGACCAAAGCAGAAAGGAAAGCTGACCAAGTGCAGAGAGAAGCCAGGCGGAGTTTAGAAACTTCGGCAGACACCAACCTGATGCTTTAGCGCTGTCCAACAGAACTCTCCGCAAGGGTAAAAATGCTCCGTACCTGTGTAGCCCCGTGTGGCTACGTGGCACTTGAAATGTGGCCAGTGACTGAGAAACTAAAATTTAATTTTTATCCATTTTAGTTTAAAATTAAGCAGCCACAATAATTAGCAAGATCAAGTTAGAAAAATAAAATTGCACAGCGGCATGTGGGTAGCGCCTACCACACTGGAACAGAGACGACATGACACACATCCTGCCCAGATCTCCCCCAGGCAGGGGCTGCCTCCCCCGACCCTCAGGTTGACCCAGGCTTTGAGGCCACTGTCCACAGTGTATTCCTGACTCTGAATTACACACGTGGTCCTGGGCTCTTTCCACTCTTGCTGGTGTTCGTGTTTTCTTGTCTGAAAGCCTGGGCACGGCTTCTTGGGCCTTGGCAGAGCTGGGTGCACCCTGCAGCCAAGACAGCCCTTGTCCGCGGGCCTCTGGAGGACATCAGCCCCCGACACCCGCCGGCTTGTGCAAGACACTGGTCCAGGCTGGGTACAGCTGGGTGGCCTTCCCAGGCCCTGCCAGGCCTCTGTCAAGAAGCCGCACTCTCTTCCTCAGGCCTGGCGTACGATCTCGGACTCTTGGTGCACAGATCAAAGGCCCACCTGGTTTCTCTCACCTGAGACCCTTCACCAGCAGGTACTCCACGGCACTGCTGCCCTGGAAGCCACCACTCTGGGAGCTAAAGCTAAAAGCCACAATTCAGACGTGCCTCGATATCCTCAGGGGAAAGGTTCCAGGATGCCTCCTGGGTACCCAATCGGCAGTGCACAAACCTCAGGGTTGGTCTTGTGGAACCCACAGATGTGAAGGGCCACCTGTACACGGCTCAGTGAGCACAGACACAAGTGACACCAGGGCTCAGGGTACGTGCTGTTAAAGCCATTTTGTGTTTGTGGACCTCATAGGCTAAAAATAACCAGCGCAGAAGTGGCTAAAGGTGTATGCATACATTTTATACCTGAAAAAAAATTGAGTTATAAAAGCAATACAACCGTATTACAGGAAATGTGGGAGGCAGAGAAGAAGAAGGCATCAATAATCCCGTCTCCCCAGCTCAGCGCGGCCTGGCTTCTGTTTGTAAATTGAGTTCCGATGACTCAGTGCCAGCACAGAGAACACACACTCCAGTGTGCGTCTCCCGGCTGTCCTCGTCCCTCCCCATCATGTTTTATACGACTTTAGGTGTGGCTCGCGCCTCAGACCCACTTTGAGGAACCCCAGATGGACGCATTGGGAAGCCACCCCCACCTGTGCCCGGGCAGCTCACATACTAGGGTCCCTGTCGCAGTCTGCTCAAGGGTCTCCCACGCCACTGGCCAGAGCGCACCAACTGGATCAACAAGCACCGATGAAACTGTGTGCGCACAACGTGGGGAAGAGGCACGTAGGAGCGTGTGCACACAGAGGGGAAACCGGCTGCGGGAAGCCTGGCATCTGGGGGAATTTTAAGTCGTGTACACGACGACCCCACGCAGGGTAGGTGGACATTTGATCGCAGTACCGGGGCATGCCAAACACAGAGGCTGTGTGAACTCTGAATCCCCAGCATGCTTGGCAGAAACGGGAATCTTCTAGAACAAGACCCAAAAGTGCCCCCATGACTCTGAAGTTGCCCTGCGCCGGCCCTGGGAGGCTGCCCTGGGTGCAGACAGACACACTCCCAGGGAGATGCTGACACATCAGCCCGCAGCCTATCGACCTGTCCAAACAGAAAACAAAGTGTCCCCAGCTAGGAGGGCACCCCACAGACCAGGGGTGGCGGGTGTGCTCGGCCCCAGGGCGCTGGCCGCGTGGGGGAGAGCGTGGCTGGGAGGGCGTGGAGTCAGGTTTCCAGGCTGGAGGCGCCCACCTGAACGAAGGGCGCGGGGGGCCTGTGTCGCTGCTGCCTCTGGGTTTGGGGGCTGCTGGGAAGGGCCGAGGCAGAGAGAGAAAGGCCGCTGCACGGCTCAGGACATTCATTAATAATTACCCTCGCGCTCAGTGCTGGGTTTGGGATCCAGTGGGCAGGAGTCGGGGGCCTGTGGGAGGGAGGGCAGAGGAGAGAGCAGACGAGGCAAAAGCCTGGGTGCGATGTGCTCTGACGGGCAGGGGGAGCCCAGAGAGCGATGGGGCTCCAGGGAAGGCAACCCCCAGGCCTAGGGTCAGGGTCAGGGTCACCTTCCCAAACAGCCTCAGCCTACAGGAACTTTTCTGCCTTGGGGCACGGAAGTCCCCCACAATACACCCTGTCCCCATTTAATCCTCAGTGTACACTGCATGGTGACACCCCCCCATATTATGGCCCTTACCAACCTCAAAGGCAGGAGTGATGTCTAGTATTTCTTTTAATTCCCACAACCCTTAAGCTAGCACTGGGCATACAGCTGGCACTCAATAAGTGTTTAATTGGCCTTAGTGAGCAAGTGCTTGGCTCAGAGAAGCACAGTAACCTGCCCTGGTCACACAGCATGTTGGCTGAGCCTGCCCAGGACCCTCTGTCTTCCAGTCCCCCCAGCCACGGGCAGGTGCCGTCACTGGGCCACTTGCTCGGGTGGATTGCAGGGCTGGGGCTAGAGTCGGGGGATGGGGGGGCAGGGTGTTGAAAAGCTGTAAATCAGGACACCCCCCTTTCCTGCTAGCTGGGGGTGCTGACCAGACACTACTATCTTGGCGCGCCCCACTTAGCCCACTCAGCATTTATCCCCCCAGCGAGGTGGCTCTTCCACCGGCTGCTGCAGAGGGGCGGGGGTGCTGAGAGGCGCAGGCACCCTTCCAAAGCTAACACTGGCAGGATGCATTCCACAGCCCGGGGGGTGAGTTTTATTTGAACAGGAGCGACGGGAGGGTATGGGACTGACGCTCTTTCTCCTCCAGAGTCTCCCAGGCTCTGAGCAGGTGCCCGCCTCCCCCCTGCACCGGGGGCACGGGAGGAGAAAGCATCTAGCATTAGACACAAAGGGCACCCCCGCCAAAATAAACGTCCATAAAGGGGCCGCCCTGGGGTCCTCAGCATGCTACAAAATGACCTATCTGTCCCCAACCACGCGGGCAGTATCTAGGTGGCACTTATACCCCAGGGGAAAGGAAAAGACTACAGCTGTTCCCTCCCGCGGTGCAGACCAGAGTCCTGCTAGGGGCTAGCAGGACTAAGCCCACACTTGTGACACGTGTCCCCCCACTGGGGAAGCCAGGGGGGGACACGTGTCACAAGTGTGGGCTTAGTGACGGGGAGGTGGCAAGTCACATGGGGCGCAGACAGAAACCCTGAACTAAGAGGCAATGACGCCTCCCCTCCAGCTCCTTGATTCTTTCCTGGGGGTCTCAGTCTAGGGTGTTCTGACCCACGCACCTGCCAAGGGGCAGGGGGCAGAGCAGTGAACAAAGCCCTGGAGGGCTGTGGGGGGAGGGGAGGGGCCGAGCCGGGGACAGAGGCGACAGCCCCAACTCTGAGTGGAGGCACCCACATATATAACCCAGGTTTTCCTGTTTTAAAACTTCTCATGCTCAAAATGGCAAACAGACCTATATATGGTCAATGTGGTCAGGAAACAGCAGCACTTTGACATCGAAACCAGAAGACTGAACGGAGCAGAGCTCGGGTGGCAAAGGGGCGAGGAAGCACACACACGTGGCGTCTTGGTGACGGGGTGTGCAGAGAGCGCGGTCTCGGCAGGAGCGGCTTGTAGCCTAGCAAGACAGAAGTAACTGAGGCCGCTAAGGCAGCCACGAGAGGCGACTCTGCAGAGCTGCGGCTCTGGACTCGGGGGCTGGGCTCAAGCCACTGACTAGCTGTGTGACCTCGACTAAGTG
>CAUYSK010003591.1:0-18215 GCA_963575035.1 Avahi laniger | reverse complement strand
AGGGAGCTCTGGAGCTAGGATGTCCCTTCAGCATAATCTTGATTCGAGGCAAGGGGACCAGGCCTTTTACCTCCATATGGTCCAGACACGAAAGGCAAGCTGCCTGTGGAGAGTGGTAGCAACCTTGGGCAGGCTAGCTCCCTTCAGATGAGTTCAATTCTCAAAGAAGTTTTCAGGGCGAGTTGTGAGCAGTGACTTTTGCAGCAGCTGGGAGAATGAGTAACTTGCAATACTCATTCTGCATCAGTACTTCAGTACATCAGTAAGATAATACTAACATTACTATCTGGATAGATCAAAACAAGCTACTTTATAAGTAAAGGTTAAATTAAGTCTTCTAGCAGTAGCATTTTGGGTTGTCCTGTATAACTGCCCTCCTCCCTGCATCCCCCACTTTCTCCCGCAAAGGAGAAAAAATAAGAGCAAGAAAAAGGACAAAGCCGGTAAAGAGAGAGTTTCTCTCTGGAGTATGCAGAGAAACATGTGGCCCATGCAAGATGGAGGGGCTCCCTGGGGATCGCCACAAAGTGCTCTGTGCACTAAGCAATGCTCCAAAGTCTGACCGAGAGACAGTGACCATCATTTACAAACAACTTATATTTGTTGATTATAAAAATGTTCCAGGGCCTGTTTTCTGCTAAGACATGGAGGCACAGGCCAGGGGGCTGCATTCTAAAATGGAAAATAGAGAGGGGTCCAATTGGTGGGGAGAAGCCGGGGGAAGTGAGACTGTCACGTTGGTTTATTCAGTTTGACTTTGGTCAACGCTTTGCACTCTTGGCCAGCTCTTCTCTAGTGCCCTCTGCTGGAGGACACCTAGAACTGTTTATTAAAGATATGTAATGAGTAGTTTCCGGAGTTTTTGGTCTTTTCTAGTGGGGAATTTGGGATACTCTCTCCAAAGCCCAGTGCCTCCCTCAAAGGAGCAACTGGGGGCTGTCAAGAGACATTCTAGAAGGCAGAGAGGAGAACTCTGCCTCAGTTTGGTCTCAGAGCCTCCCTGGTGGATAAGAACCCGAGTCTGGCATCATCCCAGCCTGACACTGTGAGCGGTGAGGAAGGCAGGTGTGCAGCTCTGCCTCGGGGGTGATTAGCTGTCTCAGGTGACAAATTAGCCACCTAGTATGGAAATGCAGCTCCTGACACCACATGGGGCTTCTGTCTCTCTATTCTCATCTTGCTTTAAGGGTGGTAGAGAGATTGATTCTTGCAATTGAAGGAGCTAAGTGTGTTATATAAAACCCAGCGTTTATTTTTATATCTGTCTTCCCAAGTGACAAATAAGTGCTCTTCTATGGGATCCTCACTTGATATTATGCACGTGGGACTTTTTCCCCCGAATAGAATAACCCCATGTTCAAATACGACTCTCTGGCAGTATTTATTCCCTTGCCTGTCTCCCTCAGGAGACTCTAAGCTTCTTGAGGTGGAGACACCTGGTTGGAGCTCAGTATTTGATTATTCGATGGATGAATGGATGGACAGACAAAGAGAGGACACATTCATGTTTTTTTTTTTTTTTGCTCATTGTGTCTTTTAAAAACATTTTGTTTAAGACTACTGCATGCCCAGAAATTTGAACACATCATAATTGTACAGCTTGATGAAGTTTCTCAACTTAAGCTCACCTCTGTGAACAGCATCTAGGTCCAGAAAAAGAACATTCCCAGATGGTCCCCACTAGGCCCTCCCCCCAGCTGCTGTGACCACGATCCTGACTTGGACAGCATGGATTCCTTGGCTCGCTTTTGTCCTTTGAATAGATAGAATTACATGGTGTGTTCTCTTTTGTATCTGGCTCTACACACATTTTTGTGTGCAGTTATAGATAATAATTATTATTATTATAGTTATGTTTTATATCAACAGACCACAATTTAGTTTGGGTTCTCCCAGAACAGACCCTGATCAAGGAACCAAGTGTAAGTATTTTATTCGGTGCTGAAGGAAACTCTGGCAGGTGAATGAGGAAGGGCGACAAGGAAAGGAAGGCAGCCAACAATGGGTGTGTCACCAAGTGAGTCACCACTGTGGGAAACTGCAGTTCATCCCAGCGATACCTCTGGGAGGTGGTGTGGAGATGCCTCTGAGGTTGCAGGTGTTACCATCCTTCAGGTGGAGGTTCTTTCAGCTTCTTGGTGATAGTTGGGCAAAGAATTTGAGGATGCACCACATAAGCCAAAGCAAGCAGCTTTTCGTTGGCAGAAAGCAAGAATATGCTCTCAAGAGAGAGCACAGTCAGGCTTGACAAGAGCAGCTGCACTGGGAGGATGTGGAGTTGGGGTTTTGAAGTCTTTCTAATGGAGAGGAATATTCAAGAGTAAGGGGCTGGCTTTTACTAAGAAGTTGGGTAGTAATTCCTAGAATTGGGTTCCCTCCCATTTTCATATTTTATATGGTTGCTTTGGAACTGTCATGGCAATTTTAAGGGTGGAGAAATTGTAAAGCCACAATGCAAATGATAATATAATTAGCTAAAGTTCATGTAAGGTGGCAGAGACAGCTGATAGCTGGTCGAAGCCGATTCTTGCCTGCAGTTATCAGTCCCTCTAGTTAACCTCTGCTTGAGGGTTGTTTACTTTAACACTTGCACCCACTCCGAAGGCTCTGCATCTGGTCTCAGCCCTGTCCCTTAGTGTCCTACTCTAACACAGGGGTCCAGTGTTTATATCCAAGCAACCCTCGGTCATTAGCTGTGGGGCAAGGGGCAGGCTGTGTCAATTCCCCAGCACTCCCCGCCCACTGCAGGGACAGGTAAAGGAGCTCCGGTGCCCAAGAAAGCACTTAGAGGAAGAAAAGCAGCGAAGGCAGTTGGAAGTCGGCAGGCAAGAGGTTGCGGGGAAGGTGTCTGGGCAGGCAGGGTCAGAATCTGCTGCAGACCCCAAGGAGCAGAGTTCTACTTTGACACCCCAATACTCAGTAAAGAACATTCTGGGCCAGGTACTCTTCCTGCAAGAACATTTGCTGTGTTTGTCCATTCTTCATCCTTTCTTTCTTTTCCCACCTTTCCTACGCAGAGCTATGCTTTGCTCTGACGCAGGAAGCCATGGTGGACCTGTCAAACCCAGCCAGGGTTGGGTTCATGACCTAAGCTCTGCCAGTCCAAGCCCGTCCTTTGGGGGCAGAAAAGGATGGGACTGACTTATTCTGATGGCGGTACCTTGACTGACTGTCCATTAGTTCTTGCTGTCTAGATTCCTGGGGCTGTCCTGCTTCCTGTCACTTGCTAGTTAACATTTTCTTTAGATTCTATGAACTACCCCAGATTTCTCTTATTGACTGTATAAGTCCAGGCCCTCCAAGCAGCAGATGCCAAGATGGAATTAGATTTCTAAGAGACTTATTGAAGAAACTGGTGAGGTGCCAGAGGAGGCTGGCAAACCCTTCAGCCTACACTCAAGCCTGACCCCCATGGAGGAAAGAGGGAAGGAGGGAAAGAAGAAAGATTGAATAGAAAAAGTCTTTGCACTGCAGTTCTCGAAGAGCTTCAGCAAGTCTGATGGGGAGTTCTTAAGCCAAAATTACCTGAGTCTCAAAGACTTGCCTTAATATTCCTGCTGCACTTAGTCGTTGTCTGGGAGCAGGCTGTGGGACACGTAGCCGTGGGACATGAAGTCAGCTGCAACACCTGGAGCCTCTGTTAATTAAGTTTCTGCAGCAGGACACCTGAGAGGCACATGTCACAGCTGTCACATTACTTAAGTTAACAAGACAATAACCAAACCACACTAGCTGATACAGTACCTTTTACCTCTATGGCTCTCTGTTTCTCATAACATATATGTATATAAATTTAATGCAAATTGCATTTCTCTTTGATTTACTTGGAAGATTAATAGTATAACATCTACTCATCACATTCTGCTTGTCACATTGAACTAATTAAACCATTAGAGATTCATTTTGTAATCTGAAACTCTGGCCACATGTTCTGTTTTTAAGATGCAATTACTCCTTGTTAATATTAAGCCATTTCATTGTTTATACTTTGGTAAAACCAGAGCTATCAAGTTGACTCAATCTCACTTTCCAGTTGTGGGAACTTGGCCAAGTCTGGGAACCTCTATGAGCTACAGCTTTCTTCTCTGTAGATGAGACTCTGCTCACAGGGTCATAGTGGGAATTAAGATAGTGCATATAAAGTTCTTGGCACACAATCGGTGCAGAACACCAAGTTCTTTCTTTTCTCTTCTCTTTCCTTCCCATTTCCTCATCCTGTAGCCTCCTTCTTAGTCACCAGCGTTGCTTTCCTCCTGATGCTGAGATTTATTAAAGAATGGGGATTTGATGGGGGAAGAGAGAAAGGGAAGTGGGAAGAGGTGTTTCGGTAGCTGGAACTCCCTCCTATTCACAAAGGGTTTACCGAGGTTGAGGGCCTGCCAGGAAAACCATTCACACATTATCTCATTATGAACGAGTGTTGGCTACTGTTGGTAGGTAAGATGGTTCTCGGGCTGGGTCAGGTTTTGCAGAGAAGAACTTGAAGCTGAATGGTGCCCTGGAGAGCTGTGGGCCAGTGGAGCAGAGTGGCAGGAGCCCTGGAAGATGCCCTTTACGTGGGCACTCAATACGCAGTGACTGAGGAGGTGAGAGAGGGGTGTAGTAAACTGAGGCAGAGGACCCTGAAAATGGAATGCTGGGTCACAACGTCGCCTGAGGCCTGGGGTGGCCTTTGTCCCACCTGGGGACACAGGTTCCATATTAAGTGTCAGCTCCTCCTCACCTTCCCTCCAGTGCCTGCTCCCCCGGGCCCCTGCCTTGTGTTTCACACTCATCATTCTTTGCAGTTAATGGACTTTGGCTTAATGAGTCCACCTGTGTGTCTCTGTGAAAAATTCAGTTGCCCCCTAGAACAATCAGCAGGGACCATTTGCTCTTCAAAAGTTGTCACAAGGAAGTCCTTTTAAGAATCTTTGAGCTATTGAAATTGTTGGATTTGTAAGAAATTTGCTTATAGAGAAAAATTTCAGGGAGCTTTTGTTGTATACAGGGAGGTCTACTAATGGATTTGTGGAAAAAGTAGAGGCGATATTTCATTGCTGATTTGTTTTTCTACAGGAAGGGGAGCAGTTTTACTTGGAGCAGTCTGTCCTCTTCTGTTTATTCCCTCTTGTGGCTAGTGACAAGAGGATTTGGATTGGGAGTCCAAGAGGCAAGAAGAGGAGGAAGGTCGTATGAGACACAGCCGGGCCAGCGGGCCACCTCCTGTGGCTGTGACTGCCCCAGCCCTGGAAGACTTTCCTCAAAACCTCGGAGAAGCTCTCTGTGCACACCCAGCAGGTTGGAAATGCCAGAGAATGACGGCCCGGCTTGCTGCCTTGCTGGCAGGCTCATTCTGGGGAGGGTGTCCCACGTTGCCTCCCAGGGGATGGTGCTTGGGGTCCCTGGTGATGTGGTTTAATAACTGTGCCTTCCATTGACCAAGTCCCCACCGACCATGTTCTCTATACCTCCAAATAAACTGTTTGCACTCAAATCCTTGTCTCCAGGGGACCCAAACTAAGACACACACTGACGTAGTTGTGGATAACTGTGTGAAGATTCCGTTCTGGGTCTGACACCCTCAGATGTGACGGGTACGGGGAGCAGAGTGGGACAGTGGGAACATGGGCACTGCAGGGGAAACGACTATCATCCCAGCCTTCCTGCTCTGTGGCTGGGTGGCCCCGGCTACACTCTTAAACCTGCTGGGATCTCCACTCATTGAGGATAGAGAAATAATAAGGAGAAAGGTCCCACGGGTACTAGATGAACATCTCTGCTTCTGTCCATCACCATATCCAACCGCGATGGGAAGGGAGAGGACGAGAGAGGCCTGGGGCAGGCAGTCAGGGAGGCGTGGAAACCACTGAAGGAGGTGAAAGATGCCGTGGACAACGGAGTGAAGGGCCCAGCATGGACAGGGGAGACGAATGAGCAGACACTTCCCCCCCCCACCCTGGTGAGGAGGCCGTGTGGGGCACAGAGCAGGGGGTCATAGCCAGGGAGAGCAACAGATAGAATCCAAGATGCCCCAAAGTGGTAAAATCAACAGAAGTTGGCAATGAATTGGACCTGGGGCTGGGCAGGAGATCTCTGAACCAAGAGGACTCTTCGTTTCTGAGTTGTGGTAGATAAAGATCATTAGAAGAAATCAGGCTTGGAGAAGATGATCATGAATCCTGTTTTGGTCATTTTGAATTTCAAGGACCTTTAAAAAATCCGAGTGGAGACACAAATGCACAGCTGCTTCTATGGGTGTGACGTGCTGAGGAGGGGCTGGAGTAGAGATGTACATTTAGCACTCGTTGCTATGAGGATGGTGATTTGAGCTGAAGCTGGGACTGAGGGTAGCCAAGTGGGCATCTGGGCTGGCAGCAGCATCACCCGGACACTTGTTTGAGATGCAGAATCTCTGGCCCCTCCCAGACTGACTGAGTCAGAAACTCTGGGGATGAGGCCAGCAGACTATGTTTTAACATACCCTCCAGGGCATTCACATTCGCAGGAATGTTTAAAAAATCACTGACCTTGGGCTGTGGTTCTCAAACTTTGCTTCACATTAGAATTACCTGGGGAGCTTTTAAAATGCCAATGCCCATCCCATCCCGTTACACCAGAATTTCTGGGTGGGGTGACCAACTCATCCTGTTTTGTCTGGGACTGATCTGGGACCTCCCCAGTTTAGCACTGAAAGTCCCAAGTCCTAGGACACCCCTCAGAATTGGACATTCTGGATCCAGCCATCAGAAGCTGTGCAGCCAGATTTGAGAACCAGTGGTCCTGGATTGTTAGTTCATCCTGGCTAAAGGTAAGAATCACCTAAGGAGCTTTAAGAAGCATTAATCTCCCATCCCTTCCTGACATATTCTGACTTGCCTGGGGTGGGGTGGGGCCCAGGTATAAATAGATCATAAAATCCCTCAGATGATTCTAATTATAGACAAGGTTAGAACCTTAGATCTAGGGAGAGGAGATCAAATAGGAAGAAAAGGGTACACCAGAATATAGGCAGGGAAGGAAAAGTGAGCTTTCAAAACAAGAATGGGGAGGTGGCTGGAGACGTAGGAGGAAACCAGGGCCATGTGGCCCTCAGCAGCTGAGAGGAGATGCTGCTGGAGAGTCTAGAATGATGAGGCTTGCAAAATGTGCACTGGATTGAGCCACGTGTAGTACCAAAAGCCAGGTGGAGAAGGGAAGAGGAATGCGTTGGTCCCTGGAGGAGTAATTGTGTTACCAAGAGTTCGGCACTTGTCCCTGAGGCCGCGTCAGAAGGATGAGGACAAGTGGTTTGAAGAGAAGGAAAGGGAAGTTTATTAATTTTCCAGCAAATGAGGAAAAGGCAGACTTGTATCGTAAAGTACCAATTTTCCTAACTATAAGCAGAAATATAGAGCTTTTAAAGGGAGAGTTTTCATCTTCAGGCTTGTGCTGTATAACTATAGTTGATGATTCTGACCTGTCTAGCAAAACAATCTTGTGACCTCCATCCTGGACATTTCCATTGAGCCATCTCCTGTGGTGTGAAGAACAAAGGACACTCCCCTACCCCTCCTCAGGCAGGGATGCAGGTTTTAATTCTCAAAAAGAGTGGGGGAGGTTTTAAAGAGACAGCGAGTAAAACACTTTTACCCTTTTTCAGGCCGTTCCCTCTGTTACAATTGTATATCCACCTGTGTTATTCTGCTTTTCTTTCTTTTCACTCTTTTCTTTCTCTTTTGATGGCCATGCATCTTTCTTTTATTTTCAAGGGAAGAAAAAAGTTTTTAAAAATAGCCTTCTTGATAAGCTCTGGACATTTAACAGGTGGTGAAGCTACTTAGGCTGCTTTATTCCCTCTACTTGAGAGCAGAGGGAATAAAGCACCCAACTGATTGGCACCCACGACTGGTCCAAAGTCACACACTGCTCAGAGTCAGAGCCAGGAAAAATATCTAGCACCCTGGAGCCACACAACGTCTCCTGACCCTGCACCCTGCTGCCCACAGTAGCTCTGAGGTCTGGACCATAGGGGGTGGCCACTGCTGATGTCATGCTTATTTCAGAAACTGTTGGTGGCTCGTTGATCATCTTAGCGTCAGTGGGGAAGGCTCCAGGTCTGGCTGGTTGTGTATGCTCCAGTTCCATTAGCAATCATATCACTGGGGCACGGAATTAGGGGCGGCTGGTGACGAAGCAGCTGTCCCTCTTAAAATCTGATTTCTGATCATTTGAGAATCTGTTGACTCAGTCAAACCCTGCCCTCACTCTGTTTTACACATGCTGTTTATTTACAAGGGTATACTTGAAGCTATCTATTCATTGAAAATATTACCTGTGTTTTTTTCTTTTTCTTAGAATAGCAAATACAAAGCCTCCAACCTGCCCCATTTGTCTCAGAATATACTATTAAGCTGGTTAGGGGTTTACCTAAATGCACACAACTGTACAACAGTTACCCCCAGGGACTTCACATGTGGTTTTCTTCTCCTTTTCTCTCCTCTTTCTTTTCCTCATCTTTTGCAAAGGGGTGATGACAAAAGAGTACAATTAAGGCTAAAAGGGGAGGACAAGAATGATTAACCTTTGAAGGGCCTTGCAAACTCTTTATGTATGTAGCAGCTAAATGAGCCTCCTACTCCTAAATGGTTCTGAAATGGCTTTTCAAACATACGTTGACAGTTTCCTGACTACCTGTATTAACTGATGTCCCTGAAGTAGTCTATGCTAATGATAAATCGCTGCTTCTCATGAACCTGTTGTCTGTCATCTAGAGATATTTCTGTATTAAATATGTATTTGCATATATAAAAACCCCATAACAGCCCATTAATTACCATGGAGCTCTTGAAGAATGATGAAGGGAGGCTTCATCAATGGCGCTGTTAACCCCGTCCACAAACAAACTTGCACCCATCAGATTTACCTGTTAAACTTAAACTATAATTACTGGGCAATCAGACAACTGATGACTGTAGGTGCTAATTATCCAAATGAGACTTGGGATGTTCAGAGTTACCTCATTATTTTTAGCTTCTTGACTGTTATTTGGCTTCATGTTCACAATCAACATGAGTAACTTTTGTTTGATGAATTGGTTTATCAAGTGCTTTCTTTAATCTTATTGGAAATATTCCATGCATGAAGTAATACTTCAAATACGTGGATTCTAGAATATAATATAAACTATCTACTGGGTCTCCTGGCAGGAAATAGCAAATGCTTAATTTAGAGATGGCCAGGCCAGCAGATGGCAGTGTGGACCACAAAATAAAAATCTCCTCTCTGCAATGATCAGGCTTTTGGGGTAAGACACTCCAGGTTTACTTACTCCTCCTGAAGAGCTTTTGAATGAAAAGGCTTCCAGCTGACCATGCGGGAGGACTTCTGAGAAGGGGCTCAAGGGAGTCGTGTTGTTTGCAAGGCTTTTCGGTCTGGCAACTGCTGCCTAGCTGAGCAGCTCGGCCGTCCAGCATCGCACAGGGAGCGAGAGACCTCAAGTTCCCTAACTTTGGACTTAGGTGGCTCATCCGGGCCCAACCAGATCATCCCGTTTTCCGGTTCTCTTGCTTTCTTCCTGTCAACGTTGCCGTTCTTTGCTTCGACCCAAAGACTTACGGCATCTTTATTGCAACCCAATCGAGAAAAAAATCTTCAATGTAAGAGCAGTTTACATTATTGCTTTTAATAATGTTCATTTTTAAATCCCGGTTACCAGATGGTTTAAATGAAAATAAGGTCATATTATTTTCTTTGAAAAAAAATCATCTTTGACTCCCTGTCCTTGGCAAAACAGCTGACTTAGATATAAGTAAAAGACTATTGAGTCCTTTGAGGAAATGTCTTAAAGAATCGCATTTTAACAATGATTCTGGTAATAGAGACATAAACAAAGAAATAATGGAAACAAAAGTGAAATGATAAGTTGGGCGTATCATCCTGACTATCCCTGTAAAATATTGCCCCTTAGCTTCCACTCACATCATGCAACTGAGAATAATATATGAAAATACAATGTATGAATACTCTCTTCTCTTCTTCCTTCCTTGGGTGCATTGTCTGTTTCTTTCTCCCATTAACTCACAGAACAAAGTAGTATTTAACTCAGGGTACTATAAATGGTACAGTTTTCAGATATTGTTGATAAACTTCTTCTTTCATTCAGAATCTTGAGTACTATGATGGAGCCTGCTCTTTTACAGAATGTTTTCACCCCTTGATTAGTCAGGTTCTCCAAAGAAACAGAACAGGACATTTATATATACACACTCATATATATATATTTCGTATTTTTTAATTTATTTTTATTTTAAGGAACAGGATTAAAAGCTGCAGGGTAGCTGGCAGGCTGGAGACCCAGGAAAGAGCCCAGGGCTGTCTTCTGGCAGAATCCTTCCTGCTTTGAGGTCAGTCTTTTTCTATTAAGGCCTTCCACTGATTGGATGAGGGCCACCCACATTATGGAGAGTATTTGCTTTACTCAAAGTTCCCTGATTTAAATGTTAACCTCATTGAAAAATACCTTCACAGAAACATCTGGAATAACGTTTGATCAAATATCTGAGTACCGTTACTGAGCCAGGTTGACACATAAAATTAACCATCACAATCCCTAAGTTTTTTTCTCTTTAAAGGATTTCCTGAATGCACAGGATAGAGCTTGGGTTGGGTAGATACTTTCTATATTCTTTTACTTTCAGGCAGGAAATTTTGAGAGCACAGAGCACTGGGATTGGAGGCAGGAACCTGATGCTGGTCCTGTCTGCTATAGACACTTGTGTGGCATCGGGGTGTACAAGGTCCCTCCAGCCCATGGTTTCCTCCTGTAGTAGAGCAAAATCCCCAGAAAGCGGGACATTCTCCTACACAGGGCCATGACCCACTGAATGGCACAATAATGACATACAGGAATGTCACAGGATGATTAGTGGGGCCAGAAGGTTCTCACCCAACTCTTGGAGGACTTGGAGGGATGGGAGAGATGGCTTCTAGGCATTGAGGTAGAGTCCTCATTAAGGAGCAAAGGCCTGTGTCTGAATCAGAACTTGCGATATGTTCTGTTCTATCTTGCAAAGGAAAAAATGTTGCTATGGGTCGAGGCACTGGTAAATTGCTTGCAAAAACGGTTGCAATTATTTCTTTCCCTGCATCCATGGCCTTTTCAGTGTGACTTTGCTGCTTCTCCCATGGAAAGGTGGAATCTATTTCTCCCCCCTTGAATCTGACTAATCTCGTGACTTGCTTTGGTCAATACAATGTGGCAAAAGCAATGGGTGCCAGTTCTGAGCCTAGCTCTCAAGAGGTCGTGCATGCCTCCTCTGTCCCTCTTGAAACCCTACCCAACCACCATGTGAATAAGTCTGGCATGGCCTGCTGGAGGACAAGGGACATGTGGCCCAGGTACCCCTATTGCTCTGGTCCCCAGCCAGTTAAACTTCAGATGCAGAGCTTCCCAGCTGATGGACAACTTTGTGCAGATGAATAAGCGAATTCCACTGAAACTCTGGGAACCATCCAGTTGACCAAATTGCCAACCCAGAGAATAGTAAGCAAATAAATGGTTACTGTTTCAAGCCACTAAGTTAGGTGTGATTTGTTAAGCAGCAGGAGCATAAAGAGGCTGACCTACAGTTCTAGCGAGAGATTTCTTTGCCTTGATAGACAGTCCACTCCATACCACTAGCTATAGCTAAACTTTAATTGGCACAATTACATTCATATGCAAATGAGATACATGAAGATATTTTCCTTTCCCTTAATAGCATCTTTAAGTTTCGGGGAGCTCTCAGGATCAAAGGGTATGCAACAGAAGGCCACAATTCGCTTTTTGTGATCTAGTGATCTTTGAATCATTTCATCCTCTTGAGAAACACACCCTTTCTTAGAAATTTCAAGTAGACAATTCCTTGTTAACATCCTTTGTCAGAAGCCCTGTTTCAAATTTCTTAAATGAGTCTATTTCCCAACTCACCCCCAGTCTAAAGCATTCAGTCCTGCCTTAGGTCCTAGACCAAACTCTGCCTTAATAATAACCTGCCTTAATAACCTGGGTTCTGTCTTAAGTCACCCCCTTCCCCCTTTCAGACCTTGGCCCCAAAGCCCCTTTAATACCAGTTAGAGTCAGGAGCAAAAGTTCCTAAGTGATTCATTGAGGGCACCTGTGTTGTCCCCAACTCAGGTCTCCTGCCTCGCTGTGGATTGAGCCATTGGACTAGGCCTGCATTCCAGTTTCACATCCAAGTCCTTCCAGGCTCGGAGTCCAGTTCCGCCCGCTTCCTATCTGCCTGGATTCCTGACCATGAACTCCACGCTCCAGCTGGCATCCCATTCTCACCTCCCTGATCCTCAGTGATTAATGTCCAGGACATTAAATCACTTCACCACACCGAGGTCCGTGACGTATAAGGTGGAAAACAGCTCATTGGAGTCACTCCACAAGGCTCTCAAAGCTCAGGGCACTTTATTTCCTCTTGATAAATAACAAATGGATGCTGGTTTTTCACATTGTCCTGAATGAACCATGACAAAAGGATAACACACCACTCTCCAGCATTTCCATCGGAACAGTTTTATGCTACACGGAGCACTTTCACACGAAATGATTTGAGTTTTGCGATAGTCACAAGGGGTACCTAGGAGAATCATCAACATTCCCATTTTACAGGTGAGGAAACCAAGGATTGAGATCGCATAACTTGTAAATGATAGATCTGGGAGCTGAACTTGGCTCTCCAAACCCTCTTTCTTAGCATGAGAGAAGAATGCAAACTCTTGACAGAGAGTCCACAGTCCCAAACACTCATTTTTTTCCCCTTCAAACCCATCTGCAGGGACAGTTTGGTGTGAGCTGATGCATTAAAGCACTGCCATCTTCGAATCAAACAAGGCTCAAAAGAACTTATTACTGTTGATGAAACTGAGTTACAGCAGATGAAAAACGATGTCTGTCTGATGCTGTTAAAGGTGAGAAAAGACAAAAAAGAGTCCTCCTGTTTGAGGATCTTATGCTGTAGCTGGGGAGGGAAAATGTGCTCATTAGAAACAGCCATGCAAGCTGCCAAGGAGTATGCAGGTCTGTGCCCTGATCAGGGGTCAGTATCCCAGGGAAAGGGAGGGAAGGGTGGACTTGTCTGGGATGTTTCCTGGTGGAGCTGGGGCTTCAGAAGGCTTTGAAGACACATGGGTTACAGCTTATGTTTCCTGTAAAGTTCTGCTCTTTAAAGAAACGATTTGGTACACCTAATGGGTGCGGTGCGCACCATCTGGGGGATGGACACGCTTGAAGCTCTGACTTAGGTGGGGTAAAGGCAATATATGTAACCTAAATATTTGTACCCCCGTAATATGCTGAAATAAAAAAATAAAAAATCAAAAAAAAAGGAAACGATTTGGAAGACAACCAAAGCTCATTTCAATGTTGTGATGGACAGCAACATGCCCTTCCCTGTGCCATTTTCTGGACTTTATTTTCAGGTACTTTATCTTAATTGAGCATTTGTTGTATATTTAAATTCATGTTTAGACATGGTATTTCTTGAGCTTTCTCTCACTCTTCCCGCAACCACCAAAAGAAACTGTCATCCATAAATGTTTGAGCCATTTTACAAAGATTTTCAGATCATACAAAAGTTAGTAGCAAGGTCTGGATTTTGGGTGGAAAGCTATGGGCATGTGCCCCAGTGAAGCTGGACTAGGTGGGATCCACCTGCATCCTGCTCCTCCTGGGTGCTTGGTGGCACCCCTTGAGCAGGGCCCGGGTACTGTCCTCGGCCTGGCCACGGCACTCCAGGCACTGGCTTCATCCTTGGCTGTCGCTTTAGCATCACAGTCACGAACCTCAAAAGATTTGCTAGTAAAGAATTAAAATAATAATCTATCAGCATGGATTTTGAAATTGAGCAAGATTTTTGCCTTCTGCTTTCAAACATTACTCCAAGATATAGTTGAATCTGGAATAATTCAGCTTCCCAAACTACAAACACATTCTTATAGTGGCTGGCCTGGAGATGGTGTGTGGGAAGCCTCTGGGGTGAACTTGGCCAAACTTTGCTATCGCCTATTCCAAAATGCCTGAACTTTCTCCTTTCCCTTGAACTAAGCTGCTCCCCTGGAGAGGTCAGGAGGGAGAGTGGCGGCACAGGATCCCAGCTCAGCCCTGTGGCTGCTCAGACCTTCGTCCTCCTCTTCCCACCTTCTCTACACCCCTTCTTTTCCCTACGAATGGCTCTCAGTGCAGCAGGCCTGTCTGTGGGGGGCACTCTCTAAGCAGCAGGTGTTGTGACAGTCATTAATATAATGACAGCTAGTCGCTCTCTGGGCTTGGATCTCTGATGCTCCATGAGGGAAACCCAAAGAGGGCCCAGGGAGAGGGAGTAGAGAGTCACAGTTGCTATATACTTTATAGAAAGGTTTTGAGAACTTCTCTCGTCCCCAAAGGAGCTCCCTTTGAAGAACATTTCTGTGTGCCATTGTCTAATCTGAGTTTCAGGTTGTGTTTACAATGTTATTTGTTTGCGTGTTTGGGCACCTGTTTTCACTGTTGGAGTTGCTCGGTTGTGGTGCTGGAAAGAATGACTCCTCTGCCCCAAACGTACCAGCAAAACAATTATGCAACTTAGGAGCAGCCTGTGCCTCGGACCCCAGCAGGCGGAGGTGTTGCATAAACACAGAAAGGATCTAGACAATGCATCATGTCTTCATTTAAAAAAGAAAAAAGGAAAAGAAAGCATGTGTCAGACAGTGAGGTGCTGACTCTTCACAGGAGGGTTCTGAGAGCTGTCCTCCTGTCTGAAGTTCCTTCTCGCCCAAATAGCCACCACGTAATCGTGTCTGTATATCCCCTCTCAATCCAGCACCATTTCTGGTCTGAGGAGGTCCTCATCACCACCAGCAAGGGCCAACATCCCAGCATAACACAATCCTGTGCTCCCCCAAGGCAGCTTCCCTCGCCCAGGCTGGCACGGGCTCTGCACTTCCCAATAGTATGACAAAGAGCAGGAGTCCTTCGCTTCTGGCCCTGGGGGACTCAAGGCTGGGCACTGTGGAGCCTGCAAAGTGTTCCGTGTATGCATCCCGGACACAATCCCTAGGGAGAGGGCTCGGAACTTCATCAGGTTATCAGATTGAATCAGTGACACACAGACAATTAGGAACCGGTGTGGAGAAGAAGACAGGAAGCAGGGAGGGAAAGGAGGAGAGAAACAGAAGGAAGAGGAGGAAGAAGAAGGAAGAAGAGGAGGAGAAAGAAGGAGAAGGAGAAGGAGAGAAGAAATTCCAACATACGCAGGAAACTCACTGCCCAGATTTGGTGTATTTGGTAGGTTGGTTACAAAGGTAACCTCAAAATCCTTTATCCACACTGGTAGTTGTACCAGGAGGTGGGCTCCCCCGGAAACAAGTAGGGTACTTTCTGGGTAGCTCTTGGAATGGGAGGTTGAGGGGCGGAGCTTCTGTTTGATGACTTGGTACCTTTGGAACATTCTCAGATCTTTGTGGAGGTTCAAGTTCTTCTCATCCTATTAAGCTGCAAAGAGAGCAGAAAAGGCATTTATTTCTTGCTTCTATTAAAGAAAGCCAAGAAGAAACAGACGCACGGCTCAGTTAAGTTTAGTTATGGTGGATGAGTTCCCGAGTGGGTGGCCATTCCAGGCACTGGCCAGGTGGGGACACTTTGCTTAGGAACAGGGCAGTGGATTCTGCACAGACACCCAGGCGTGGTGATTATGCTCTTGCCGTTTGTTCTGTTTGCCTGTGAGCACCACCAGGCAGGACCAGGGAATTTAGCTGGTATCCCTTTTTTTGTTTAAGCACCCCTCAAACAATTTCCAGAGCTTTCGTCTCTAACCGTCTAGAAATACTGTAGCATTTCATCCCAGAATGTACCTTTATAGTTTTTTTAAAAAATGTAAATTACCTTGACAGTTTGTGTCCCTGCTCCCTCAGGAGTGACAATCTTTGATACGTGGCAGCCAACAGATAAACTCAATGACCTCCCCAGCGCGGAGAGGAAGGAACGGCGTGGGTGGAGAAGCCCCTTTCTCACTTAGTGGTGGTCCCTCTCCTGTCTTCCTTTCCCCTCGTCCTTCCTGCAGTTTCCCCTCTCTCCTCCAAATTGCTGCTGTCTATAAGTCAGCTGGCAACAGTCACCTTGTCTCTTCCTTCTCCCCAAATAAGCCACTTCCTTTCTGGTGCAGGTGTCCCAATCATGTATGTGCCTTGCGAGGAAACTGAACTTAACATTGTCATGGTAAAGGATAAAGTGTGGCTCCAAAGGGATTATGTAGAAATTTCATATAATTAGCTTCAGAAAATAGCTCAGATTTACAGAAACAGATCAACAATCCAAATCTTCTAGTAGAAGTGATTGACAGCATTTCGTATTTTGTATATATGCAGTCACCTCTCGGCATGTGTGGGGGACTAGTTCCGGGACTGCCCAGGTATACCCAAATCCCTGCATTGTCAAGTCTCACAGTCGGCCCTGTGGAACCCAGGTACAGCAAGTCAGCCCTTTATATAAACAGGTTTCACGTCCCTCAGATACTGTATTTTCAACCCAGTACCCTCAAAGTTCAAAGTTGTGTTGTTCAAGGGTCAACTGTATATGCATATACTTTCTTCAACTAAAAGTTTATTTTTAGTGGCTAGTATCTATTTTGTGATGTAATATCATTTTAGTGCTGTTACTTCTTTGAACATTATTAGATTGATTTAAAATATTTTCTTAATTTGCTTAATTAAGAAGTTAGAGTTCTTTTCATATTATTAGGAATGCCTGTGTGCCTTTCGTAACATCCAATTTGTCGTGGGAAGCCAAGTAGCTTCGTTGTAGTTGAATGTTGAGAGAAGGAATGCAAATTTGAAACAGGAGATTTAAGGGCACTTTTATGATCCATTTCTTGGCAGGTGGTACCACGTGGTTAAAATCGCGCATCAGTGTGATTACACACAGCCGAGCACGTTGTTAGAATGGATTATCTTGTTTTATATCTAAGAATTTTATCTCCTGACATAGACAGATGCAGGAATGGGGGCCAGGGTAGCCTTGGAGATGGGCCCTGGTGGTCCCGATATTGAAGAGCAGAAATTGACCCAGGATGGCCAATGACAGAAAGCCCATATAGCTGTTTAAATATGGTGCTAGGCAACTGGTGGTCACTCAGGCAACCAGTGGGGCTGGGGTTGTCCAGCAGGAGCTGATAGC
Source organism: Avahi laniger (assembly GCA_963575035.1). Classification (NCBI taxonomy): domain Eukaryota; kingdom Metazoa; phylum Chordata; class Mammalia; order Primates; family Indriidae; genus Avahi; species Avahi laniger. Next base: position 1,054 of record CAUYSK010003591.1, on the reverse strand, counting down.
AGGTCCAGATGATGGGGCTGACGTGCACACGGAGGCAGGCCATGGAGACAGGCACTATTCAGAGACCCAGGCAGGTGGTTGGCCTTGGGGACGTCTGTCAGCTGCAGGGACAGGACACCAGGCCTTGGGAAGAGCTAGAATGAGACAGTGTTCCAGGCCTAGGGGACTGGAGTCCCTGGACATTGTCAAGAAGACGGCAGGCAGAGGGGAAAGAGTTTGGGGTGCAATAAGTAGGTGAACTAGGGCTCCAGGTGCAGCAGGATCCAGAGAGCAAGTATGTAAGCTCAGGTAGCTCAAGGGTTGAAGAATTGTGGAGCTGTCGAGTGTTTTTTAGGACTTCTGAAGTTCCCATCCCAGGACGGCCTACTGAGTGGTCCTACACATGAAAACAGGAGACCACGGGGGTAGGGAACTAGACCCGGCATTTTCAGGTTGAGGTTAGACATTATTGGATTCGAAGGTATGGAGGGTTTTTCCTTGAGGGGAATTATTATTCCACAGTCTGTGTGTGTTTAGGCTGTGTGTGAAAGTGAGAGTGTGTGTAAGGGTATGTGAGTGTGTGCAGGGTTCTGAGTGTCTGCATGGGTGTGAATGTGAGCAGGAGTGAGTGTTAAGGCTCGTAAGCATGTGCATGGGTGCGAGTGTGTGCAGGGATCTGAGTGTGTGCATGGGTATGAGTGTGTGCAGGGGTGTGAGTGTGTGCAGGGTTCTGAGTGTGCGTAGGGTTCTGAGTGTGTGCAGGAGTGTGAATAAGCTTCTGAGTATGTGCATGGGTATGAGTGTGAACAGGGTATGAGTGTGAGCAAGGCTGAGTGTGATGAGTGTGTGCACAGATGTGAGTTTGTACAGGGTTCTGAGTGTGTGAGGGAGTGTGAGTGTGTGCAGGGTTCTGAGCGTGTGCGGAAGCGTGAGCGTGCATGAGCACGTACACACGTGAAGAAGCACTGGGCTGTCCCCCTTGCGTGGCCAGAAGATGGAGAGCTGCCACAGGAGCAAGAACCTCATGTGTGGCGTCCAGCGCCAGGCTGTTTACGGAGACAGGGACTACAGTCCC
>CAUYSK010003590.1:0-14376 GCA_963575035.1 Avahi laniger | reverse complement strand
ATCTCTACCAAAAATAGAAAGAAATTATTTGGACAGCTAAAAAAATACATATAGCAAAAAATTAGCCGGGCATGGTGGCACATGCCTGTAGTCCCAACTACTTGGGAGGCTGAGGCAGTAGGATCGCTTGAGCCCAGGAGTCTGAGGTTGCTGTGAGCTAGGCCGACGCCACGACACTCACTTTAGCCAGGGCAACAGAGTGAGACTCTGTCTCAAAAAAAAAAAGGAAATGTGTAGAAAGAGTGACAGTGGTAGAAGTGATAAAGGCTTTCCAAGAAAATTTAAAGAAATTTGGAATTAAGATTCAAGAATCTTCTCTGTTGCCAGATATTGTTACTACCTTCTAGCTTTTAATTTGCACATAAATTTATTGTAGTATAGCATCTCACTAATATGCATTTTTCCCCACACAGTAATTATTCAGGCAAATCTTTAATTAGTTTGAGGCAAAATAAATATTCATATACCCTAATTTTAAATAATTTATACCTTCTATTATGATTTAAAAATGATAAATTCCCATTACCTTATCAATTCTTTTTATCTACTGGTTTTGAAAAGACAAGCTCATCCTTTCGTTTGATCACACTGTGCACATGTGAATTTCAATATTTGCTTTCTTATTAAGGTATAGAGTGTTCATGTTCTCAGTTTGATAATGGGTATTCTATGAGATTTTGTTTCTAATGATGGTGCATTAGGGATAAAATCAATCACTTTCTTACCATGCAGAGAATGATAGTACAGTGACAAGGACAGAGTTCTTACCTGGCAAAGTGACATTATTCTCTTTAATTCCTTACTCTTCATAGAGCAAATAAAGATTAATTCACTATTTTGTTTCCAGTGTCAAATACCCTGGAGGAGTTTCTGCTTATTATAATGGCGCATATCATCCAACCCTCACCGTAGAAACACAAAGATGTGTTCAGAAAAGTGGTTTTGTTTCTGGTTCCTCAGCAGGGTCATGACGATGACCCAAGGTTTCTACCACAATAACTGGCACAGCCAACTTTGATCATAGATAGTTAAATAACTGGCCTCAGATGATTATCCTAAAGCCAGAAACTTATGTAGAGTCGGTCCAATGAGAAAGCTCAAATGTTTTTCTTAATTGTGATATAAATGTTAGATTCCATGTTAACAAGAAATCCTTTTGCCTTCAAGATTGCCTCTACAAACTAGGGCAGAAATGCAAAAATCCCCCAAGTTAGAGATTAGTTTTTGTTGTTTTGTTGGTTTTTGTTCTTGTTTTTGTTTCTTTGTAGTCTGTGCTAAATTGGAACTTTATTGTTAAATAAATAAATTTTAATAAATATGTTAATAGATATTTTATATTTTTATTTTAAATTAATAATTAGATATCTAATAAATATCTATTGTTAAATAAATTAAGTCAGATTCCCGGGAGAAGTCACCTATTTGTTTTGTTTTGTTTTTCCTTTCTGGTGAAGGTACATCCTCAGTCTTTCAAATGCATGTTTGGGCTTGTGATTATCTTTCAATTTTTTTTTAGAGCAATTTTTTTGAAACCACGGATAAGCCAAAAAGGTGGGGGACCACTGCAAGTCAGTATGCAAAATCATGGTTAAGAGTTCTATATCTTTAAAAAATGTGTATTTCCTTTGACCCCATATTCTCTCCAGCAGCCTTTTTTTTTTTTTTTTAAGACAGAGTCTCGCTCTGTTGCCCGGGCTAGAGTGCCGTGGCGTCAGCCTAGCTCACAGCAACCTGGGCTCAAGCGATCCTCCTGCCTCAGCCTCCGGAGTAGCTGGGACTACAGGCATGTGCCACCATGCCCGGCTAATTTTTTCTATATATTTTTAGTTGTCCAGCTAATTTCTTTGTATTTTTAGTAGAGACAGAGTGTCGCTCTTGCTCAGGCTGGTCTTGAACTCCTGAGCTCAAACGATCCGCCCTCCTCGGCCTCCCAGAGAGCTAGGATTACAGGCGTGAGCCACCGCACCCAGCCTCCAGCAGCCTTTTTTATCCTCCATTTCAAGCCGGAGTGCTTAAGGGGTTTGACTTAACTGCCTTTCCTTTTTCTCCCACCATTCGTGCTTTAGCACATGCCAATCTGATGTCTGTCTTCCACACCTCTGACACGCCTCATCGAGGTTACTGACCAAACCCCACGCCGTCAAAATCCGTGGTGATGCCTCTACCTTTCTATTTTAGCTACAGATGATGCAGCTGACCACTTGCCCCTTCCTGAAACACTCTTCTCTCTTGGTCTCCACGACACTACCCTCCAGTGGATTCCGTATTACTTTCTTAATGACTCCTGGGTCTTTTCTCCTTGCTCTTTCCCCTCTCCCTGACCTCTAAATGATGAAGGTCCTTGATAATCACCTGGACCATTCACAGTTTTTCAGTATACCCTGTCTTTTCAAAGTAGTCTTACCTGGCCTTTGCTGAAGATGTACATATTTCAGCGCAGGTGTTTCCAATCTGGTCACTCTCGGAGGCCCACACTCGATGCCTCTGTGTACCTGACACCTCCACTTTGATGCTTCACCATGGCTCGGGTTCGACCTTAAACTCGTAGGCTAGTAGATTTGATTTTGTGATTATCCCAAATATCTTTTAACCAACTGCTTTGAGGGAAGCTGTACCTACAGAGACCATATTAAATATGACGCATTTCCTGACCTCGGTGAGTTTACCGTCTTGTAAAAGATACAGTCAACTGGCAGTTATAACACTCTAATCATGTATGTTGGAGCAACAGTGAAATTAACCTCGGGGTCAGGGTGTCAGGGCAGACCACTCCAACAAATGGACTTCTAAGCATCAATAAGTACTTTTACAGACACCTCTGTATAAAATCGAATTTCAATTTTTAAATTTATTATTAAATATGTATGTATGGAAAATAAGATTTATTGTGATACCTTAAATGGCAAAAAGTTAATTATAATTTCAGTGTATTTGGTTGTTGTCTGTTGGAAGTGATTGGATTTTAAATTAATTATTAAATTAATACATCATAAAATTTCTTAAATTGTTAAAACAAAATAAACATTTAAAATATTATATTGTTTCTCCTATCCTGTTTTAGTGGGTACATTTATTCTCATGTCTTCTATAAATACAATAAAAGAAAATAAGTCAAATTTAAAAGTGAATTTGACAAGTTGCAAGATCTGATCTTGTAAAAGTCTTGGGCTAACAAAAATGAAAAAGGAAATATTTTCAGCTTTGTCTTTGACCAATATAAACTGTGTTCATATTCAAGAGAGTATTGAAATGACTTTAGGTCATCTCACCATTTAGCTGATATTTCTCCCTTAAGATTTTAACTGCATTTAGGAATTGTAGTGACTCATTTATCCAATAAACATTTTTTTTCACCTTCTGTGTTTAAAATACCAAATGAGCTCTCAGGATGACATCAAGATAAACCACACAGGGGCCCCCAGCCACCACATCTTGCAAATACATCCTGACCAATTACAAGTTAAATACTACATTATGGGAAATAATTATCTTCCAAAATATTTTAGGTAAGTAATATATTGGTTACCCAAAAACCATTATAACCCCTTATCATCCAGGTTTTTCCTAGACCGGATTCCTCCTCCGTATAATAGGAAAATTCTCTTCAGTATAATTCACTAGCTGAGATGAATGAAGTTCAAAGAAAATATACTGTTTACATAATACATTCTAAAGTCCTCAATAACAACGTAATAAACTCTTGTTAATGCAAAAGCAGTAATATCTGAACTGTAGGAACTAGGATATAAAGATCAATATGTTTTCCCAACTTTTCTGTTGTTGTTATTTAATAAAATAAAAAAAACCTACCTTTGAAGTGTATTTATGTATGTGAATATATGTCTTAACTCATTTTGTCAATTCAATTTTTAATATAGCATTTCACTTTTTGTAATTGCTAACAAATTTTGTCATCTTTTTGTTTGTTTTCCTTTGTAAATCGTTAGGAGTGTCCTTTCTTTTTCTTTCTTTTTTAAGTAAAAATAAGGTATGGCTTGCCTCCTTTGCATATTTGTAACTGTACAAAAGAAGGAAATAAAGAAAAAAAGAAGGAAGGAAAGAGGAAAAGGCAATCAGAAAGAAGGGAGGAGAAGAGAAAATGAGCAAATTGTCCAGAGCACAGTGTGGGTTCAGTATGTGCACGTGGGAAAAACTCTTCCGAGGACAGTGTTTCTCCCCTCTTGGATCTTAGGTCCAGTTCTTCTCATTATCACCAGTCCATTCAGGGCCTGCTCTTATTTAGTTAGTTTATTATTTTTAATATTGTAATAAGCATCCAAGAACCTCCCACATCCAAAACAAAAGGTAAGAGATTTTTTAAAAAAAAAAATAGTGAAATATATGGCTACTCCCTGAAATGTATTGCTCCTCCCTGATGAGTTTTTAAATATATTTTGTAATTTCTTATCTTTTTATCATGTTATCGTTTGAAACGATGATTTTCAGTGTGTGCCTTTGGAAAATAATCACTTTTTTTATATAATTTTTATAGCAGGTGCAACTCTTCATTTTGTGTCTCATCAAATCTCACTATGGAGTGCAGCTTAAAGTAGAGGCAGACTTGGATGGGGCGGATCTCTGGCAGGTCTCTAAATGTGCTCCTGTCTTCACTTAGGGACCAAACTACTTCCAGATCTGTGCGAATTACTCTGGCATCTAGCCCATCTCTCTCTCTCTCTCTCTCTCTCTCTCTCTCTCTCTCTCTCTCATTTCTTCTCCCCTTTATTTCTCTTCTTCTTGTTCTTGGCTTTGTTATTTACCTTTTCTGCAAGTTCCTCTCTTTTCGCAGTCCTTTTCCAATGTGTGAGTGAGATGCTGAGGGGGGTACTAAGAAAGCAGAGAGTAGAAGGGTGGTTACCAGAAGCTGGGGGTGAGGACGACAGGGAGATACTGTCAAAGGATACAAAGTTTCAGTCAGACAGGAGGAATGAGTTTTTGTAAGATGCGTAACACAGTGACTATAGTTAAGAAAACTGTGTTGTATTTTTCAAAATTGCTGAGAGAGTGAATTTCAAATGTTGGTACTGCAAAAAACAGAAAAGATTTGGACAGTGAGTAAAACCCACTTTTCAGGCCTGGTTTTTCCCCTTCACCAAAGTTTCAGAAAAAGAGATAGGATAGTGGCTACACATTTGACAATATGCATAATTCGGCTGTAAGTCAGAGTTTATACTAATATGTTCCCAAACTCTTACTTTAGAACTGATATAGAGTTCTTAAATAAAAGATAAAGTATGACATTTAGTTTGCTAGAGCTGAGGATTTTGGTTTTCATGATTGAAATTATCACACCAAGAAATTATCACATCAACAAGATATTTTTAAAAATTCTTCTGTTGACAGAGAAGTTTCTCTTTACGTCAGCTGGCAGCAGGCTTGCGTAGTACAGGGCTTCTCTTTTGCAAGAAAATAATTTGTTAAAGCTGTGTCCCCTTCCATTTTGCCTACAGATAGCTGGTGCAGGCCATGAAAAGAACAAGAAATCGTTCTCGGGTGTTCCCTTCCATGTCGCTCAAAGCCAAAGGCCGCCATGCAGCGGCTTCTCAAAATTAGGGAGTTTAGCAAGACTCCCGGGAAAAAACTTTTAAGATGTTTTACGTGACACTGAATGCATTTTTTTTATTTGAAAGAGGGGCTGTCAACTACTCTAGTGACAGGATAAGCTTGCTTAACTGATAAAGTATGAACATAAAATTCCCCACTAGGATACGCTTTGTAAATGAATGATAAAATGCTGTTTGATGGACGCATTAATTAGTACGTAATTGGTGGTTCTCTTCCACATCCAGCGATCAATGATAAAGCATTTTCTACACATCCTTCCATGTTCTTTGAGATTGTCAATAACCGTAATTCTTCCGTAGCGATTTACAGATAGGAGGAAACAAAGCTCTTCTGCCACATGAAATTAGCAGAGTGGGGGAATGAGGCGTTTGTCATTTTGCTTAGTTGGACAGCAAGATTTCTCCATGGTTTGCATTTATTTGGATGCCTTCACAAGGATCTTTAAAATAGAACCTTGCATCCTCAACACTTTAAAGACAGTGTTGAGAAACTTTTTAATTTGATCAAGTCCCATTTATTTATTATTTTTGTGGCTGTTATTGCCATTGGGGTCTTCTTCATAAATTCTTTGCCTAGATAGATATCTTGAAGAGTTCTTCCAACAATTTCTTCTGGAGTTCTTATGGTTTCACTCCTTACAATTAAGCCTTTTATCCATCTTGAATTAATTTTTGTAAGCGGTGAGAGATAATGGATCCTCTTTAATCCTTCTGCATATGGCTATCCAATTTTCTCAGCACCATTTATTTAATAGGGCTTCTTTTCCCCAGTGTATATTGTCGTCTGCTTTGTCAGAGATCAGTTGGCTGTATGTGTACGGTTTTATATCTGGGTTCTCTGTTCTGTTCCATTGGTTTGTGTCTCTGTTTTTGTACCAACACCAGGCTGTTTGGGTTACCATAGCCTTGTAGTATAGTTTGAAGTCTGGTAATGTCATGCTTCCAGATTTGTTCTTTTTGCTTAAGACTATTTTAGCTATTCAGGCTCTTTTCTGGTTCCAAATAAAGCATAGAATTATTTTTGTAAGTATGATTTGTAAGCTGTATCTCCTTAATATTTGAACACAAGAACCGAAGTATTACTACTAAATCACTTGCTTTTATAAACTTATCTACTCCATACAGGTGAATGCACATGAAACCACAACAGCATTGTATTTATTAATAAGTGCTATTCTTTTGACCAGTGAATTCCTTTTTAGCGTTATAAAATTCCTGGCAGTGTATGTCAATTATCTTCTACTATCTCGTGTTAAAAGATCTTATGAGAATAATTCAGATTAGCTTCCATTTGCTATCTTTACCTGTTTAAAAATAATTTAAATTTCATTTATGGTACCTTCAAACAACGTATTTACTTAAAACGGAGCATTCGTAAGTGACAATATCTATCAACTAACAGAAAGCATAGTGCTATATCTACACAAAAAATGCAAATTTCTTCTTATGTTGTTAAATCTTGCTTTGATCATGTGTCTTTGTTAAAAATACAACTGCTAAAGAAATAATAATTTTATCTGGCATTCTACAATAAAAGCTAATTGTATACCTAATTTTACCCTTTACAGTTGACTTAATAAACACTGACATTTAGAAACAAAAATTATGTTTTAAAACTTGAAATCTGATAAAATGAAGAGAACATGGGCATGGGAATCACACAGAGTTGGGTTGTCTACATAAGAACGTGTTTTAGCTACAAAGGAATAAGCATTCACACTAGGCCTATGCAAATGTGTACTTATCTTCAGCACAGACACTCATCTACAGATACACATTGGCGAGCAAGCTTCATCAAGGTTTGAGGAAAACCAACCAGCAGAATTGTCATCACACTCAGCTTACAGATGAAACACGACAATTTATCTTTTTTGTGGCATTGTTGCTATTGTTCATCAATAAGTTAAAGGTTGTATTAATTGGTATATATCCATCTTTGTACTGCTGATGCAGCTATTACAAAAAATATGGTATATTTGTAGAAAGATAAAATATATTCTTAAACAGGAAAATTTTTTAAATACTATAGGCCTAAGCAAAGAATTTATGATTAAGACCCCAAAGGCAAATACAGCAAAAACAAAAATAAATAAATGGGACTTAATTAAATTAAAAAGCTTCTGCAAACCAAAAGAAATAATCAACAGAATAAACAGGTATCCTACAGAATGACAAAAAATATTTGCTAACTGTGTATCCAACAAAGGACTAATATCTGGAATCTATAATGAATTCAAATAAATTAGCAAGAAAAAAACCAAACAACCCCATCAAAAAGACATGAACAGACTTTTTTCAAAATAAGGTAGACAAATGGCTAACATACATATGAAGAAATGTTCAACATCACTAATCATCAGGGAACCATAATGAGATGCCATCATACCCCTGTCAGAATGGCCGTTATAAAAAATCAAAACACAATAGATTCTGGCATGGATGCAGAGAAAACAGAATGCTTATACACTGTTGGTGGGACTGCAAACCCGTACAACCCCTATGGAAAGCAGTATGGCGATTCCTCAAATAGCTAAAAGCAGACCTACCATTTGATCCAGCAACCCCACCACTGGGTATCTACCCAAAGGAAAAGGCATCGTTTTATCAAAAAGACACCTGCACCTGAATGTTTACTGCAGCACAATTCACAATTGCAAAGATGTGGAATCAATCTAAGTGCCCATCAATTCAAGAGTGGACAAAGAAGAGATACGTGTTTATGTGTATATATATTTAACATATAGTGGAGTACTATTCAGCCATGGAAAGGAATGAAATAATGTCTTCTGCAGCAACTTGGATGGAACTGGAGACCATTATCCTAAGTGAAGTATCTCAGGAATGGAAAAACAAATACCACATGTTCACACTGATGAGTGGGAGCTAAATGATGGGTACCCACAGGCACAGAGACATGCAAAAGACATTGAAACTAAGAAAGGGACAGAGTAGCAGGGGTCTGAGGGATAAAACTTAGCTATTAGGCACAGTGAACACTGTCCTGGTGATGGGCACACTGAAAGTCCTGACTTCAGCATTACACAGTGTATCCATGTAACAAAAACATTTGTATTCCCTTAATATTTTGAAATTTTTTTATTCATCTATTTTTTTTATTTCAGATTATTATGGGGGTACAAATGTTTTGTTTACATATGTTGCCTTTGTCCCACCCAAGTTAAAAAACAAAGTATTATCCTATTTTTGTTAAGAAAATAAAAAACATTTATGTTTACAAGTAAACCCTTACTAAAAGATGAGAAACAATGTATACTGAGCTCTTAACAGCAGTGGCCTCTGGGGAAGGGAGTGGTTGCGGACGGAGGGGGTGGTGCATGAGGGGAATTTCACGTTATAGTCTGAGTAGTTTTATATCGTTTAGATTTGTTTTTAGAGTAAAAATACGTTCATTTGTGTCTTCTTTAATTAAAATAAAAAGAATATAATTGGAAATCACTATAGAAAACTTTTTAGAAAGAGACGAAAGTTCTTTAGAGACTATACATCTGTCTACTGGGTCCTATTAAATTTTGTTTCTTTCTAGGCTGGTTTACTTTCTTAATCCAAGAAAAACATGTTTTTGAGAAGAAAGGGAACATGTCTTACTGAGTCTGCAGATTTCGAGCGCACAGTGAGCCCACAGTGCTCACAATGCAGTCAAGTTATTACACACCAGCGAAGAAAACTGACATTACATGGATGTACATAATAGAACCCGAAAGAATGATCTAGAAAACTATCATAGGATGTCATAAATACCTGGGGAATGGGACAGGGACATTTTCTGTGAGGAGGGCAAGCTTGACTACTTGGAGTGATAGGCCACAATCAGGCCTTTTCAGAAAAGAACAAACTTCTAGGCAAAAGACAGAGATAACATTTAAGGCATATTCAGGGAACAAAGACTGGGACACTCTAGGAGGCCAAGGCGGGAGGATCGCTTGAGCTCAGGTCTTTGAGATCAGACTGAGCAAGAAAGACCCCTGTCTCTACTGAAAAAATTAGCCAGGTGCGGTGGCACGTGCCTATAGTCCCAGCTACTCGGGAGGCTGAGGCAGGAGGATCACTGGAGCCCAGGAGTTTGAGGCTGCTGGGAGATAGGCTGACGCCACGGTGCTCTAGCCCAGGCGACAGAACAAGACTCTATCTCAAAAAGAAGAGCGGGACAGTTAAAATGCACACTGATGAAACATTCTGGGGAAAATAAGGGGAGGAAAGAAAGTTGTGGTAAATTGTAAACGGACCTGTAAACCAGATGTGGAATCAGCATTACCAGAGGAGGTGACAGGCAGTATAAAGCAGATGCAGTGCACTGAAGTGACAGAGCATGCTAGGGGGATAAGTGGGAATGACAAGTCTTTGCATTAAGATTCTTAAAAAAAAAAAAAAATCTCACCTTGAATACAGAAGTGGAATGTAGTACAACGATCAGGACAGAGCAAACCAAGAACTGACCTTCGCCCCGTCTCTGTGTCTCGGGGTGTGTCTGCACCTTCTGTTCTTTCTCTCTGCAGATGGGCTTTCAGGACTCTCAGTCCACACTGCCACAGAGGGTCACTCCCACAGCTCCTGCTCTGCGAGACGCAGCCGCGTAGACAGAGGTACTGGGCTCCCTCTCACCCGAATCTCTCATTGCAGGGAGAGAGAAACCTGGTTAGCCAAGGGGGCTCGAGAGCCCATCCAGTGATCCAGCAGGGAGCAGCAGTGAGCAGTCGTGGTGCAGTCACGCTCCGGTGGGTTCACCCCACAGCGGGGTGTGGTTCCCGGAGCAAGCGGGGACACGAGTTGTGACCAGATTCCGTCCCTGTCTATCGCCTGTACGACTACTAACTATATAATAGCCATTGTGGAGATTTTACTTTTGGAACTGTCAACAATAGAAGTATTTTAATAAGAAATATTTTGTGGCAAAGCATAGGTCATATGGCACTGTGCCAGTTCACCATTTATAATAACAATTTTTATCTTACAAACTCCCTCTCTGCTGTGAGAGAAAATAAGCGGGAATTTTATTCAGGGGGAAAACAGAGCGTCTTCTGTTTAATCAAGAAGTGCTAAAACCAAACTTGGGAGATTTTTATTTTCTAGTCTTCTGAGGGAGCCTATGTGTTTACCCAGGGCTTTCCACGACTCAATACTATTTAAATACTGTAATCAGCTAATATCCACAGGCTTTGATTTCTCCATTCTGCCCGATTTTACAAATGGAAAAGCTGAAGCACTTAAATTTTCTCAATGCTGCATAAGACTGAGAAAAACGGACTCAATTACTTTAAGTACTGGAAAAGGCTCCAGTACTAAAAAAAGGATGCCTACAAGAGACAGGAAGCTATCAACCATGATAAGTAAACAACACAAAAATTTAATAATTATGAAAGAGAGCAAACAAGGAGTGAATTGGGCAGAAAACCCATGAGTAACTGTTGAGTCATTTGTATAATGATAAATATAAGTTCGGAGGAAGGCTTTATCCTAACAGTTAGACACAATTTCTGTATTTCCCATATAGGGACACTCCCACTAAATTGAACAATAAAAAAAGAGTTTGTTGTAACAGGACAAATAGCTGCTCTTTATGGACTTAGTCTCCTAAGGGAGAAAAGAGTCACAAGAAGACTAAGCACATACAACCAAAATTAGGATGCGCTAGATTTTAAGTAAGAAATAGATAATATAGACAATGAGGGCAGAGTCAGAGTTGGGAATGAGCTACAGACACTCAGCGTGACAAGGCAGAGCTATGAGTGCTCAGAGCTGAACGGAACGAGAGGTAAGAATTAGCGATTCTGGGTAGGAAGCCAAGCAGGCAGAGCTGTAGGAGGATTCCACAGAGTAAAGCTGAATCTGCTGACAATGAAGACCACTCCTCATGTTTCTGATTCTCAGATGCGTAAACACTGCCTCAGTTCCAGAACTGTCCTCCAACTCCTAGCGGGGAGGCCAGGCTCACGACGTGTCTCGATTGTGACTTTCATATGACATCATCACCTTGGTCATGCCATGTGTGTCTTTACAATGGCTTCTGTGCTGGCCTGACTGGGTCTCTTAACTGGAGAAGCTAACGCAGAAAAATAGAGTAAGTGCGGCCGGAAAAGGGAAAAGCTAAAGAAGGCATTGCATCTGGAGCCTTGTATGACTGGAAAATATTAATATTAATGATGGGAATAGGGAAATTAAAATAAAAGATTAGGTAAGCTCAATTTTAGCTGTATTAAACTTTAGTTACATTAATTTTGAGGTGACCAAAAATGAAACATAAATGTCTCATAAATCTGGAAACTTCATCATGAGCTGCCAAGATACGTCTATGTTACTCATTTCACCAGCATTCATTGGGACTTCTAAATCTGAGAACTTAAAACTTTTCTCACTAACAGTTTTGGGACATTTTGTTGCATTGTTGCTTTACATATCCCTTTGCTTCATTCCCTTATTCTCACTTTCTGAAAAGCCTCCTGTCAAATACTGGTATCAATCCTTCACGCCCTCTGGCTTTTCTTTTATTCTTTGTATGTCTCAGTATTTTTAACTGCTTCTGGGAGAATTCCTTGGCATATTCTTCTAGTTTGTTCTTTAGCTGTGCCCATTCTCTTACTCAGCTCCTCTATTATGATTTAAATGTTAATGATCATTTTTGTCATTTCTCAGAAAATTAATTGACTCTTTGTTATGGATGTTATACCATCTTATTTCCCTGATGGTGTTAATTACACTTGATCTAAATTCTTGAGAAGTTTCTTCTGTTAACTTTTTTTGGTCTATAATAATATTTATCACCTGCTTTCATGGTACTGGCTTTCCTCAGATGTCTCTGTGCTCACCTTTGGAACTGAGATTCCTTGTTAGCTCAAGAAAAAGTCTAGTGAAGTGGTCAACTATGATGTCCAGAGCCCGCTGGCCTGTGATGAAATCCTTGCTATCCCATCTGCTGGGCTTGTGATGGTATTATTCCCTGAGGTACCCTGTGACTAATGACTTCACATTTCTATGCCTCAGTGTCCTTACTGATAAAATGAAGACAATAATAACTCTTACTTCACAGGTATTTTTGTGAGAATTAAATTATTATGCAAAGTTTCAAAAGGAAACCTACCACTCAGTATTAGTTTTGAATGTTCTGAGAATAATGAAGTGTCTGAGTGTTAATAAATGCTAGCTTTTAATATTATGTGAGTACTGAAACATTTTATTGTCTCCAGACTCCAGTGGTTGTATGAGAGGTCAGGCTGTGTATGGGCGAAGGGAAAGCTCTTCCCTTGGAAGGTCTGCTGAAAAATCACCTCGCGAAAGGCAGATTGATTGGAGCAAAGGCATGCGAATTTATCTGACTGTGGCTTCACATGACACGGAGCCTTCAGACTGAAGCTGTGACCCCCCAGGCAAGCGCAGAGGCTGACACGCCGTCCTGAGTTTGCAGGAAGAGGGAGGGCGCGGATCCCGGAGCCCAGGCTGCGGGAGTGGGCGGAGGAGGAATTCTGCGAGGAGCGATGAATAACTGCCAGGGAGAAGCCCGTGGGCTTGGAGAACATGCAACGGTCTGGAACAGAATTTGCTGAACCCGCAGAGTTGACAGCGATTTGTGACGATAGTCCGTCTAGGTTTGTTAACGGACCTCAGTTTTCTTTCCTGGGATATGGGTTCAGTTAATGAAAACTCGGGGAAGGGACTGGAGACAATGTTTTCTTCTTCAGCGGGTCCAGAGTTCAGGCAGATGAGGGAACTTCAGAGAACAACTTTATCTTACGTTTTAGGAGAGACAGTGGTTGGGGAGCTCAGAGAGACCGTAAGGCTCCGCTTGAGCACGCATCACACAGAGCGCCAGATTTTGGGGTATTGGTTTCTGAGCCCCAACAGCTGTATTTCTGAGCAGAGTATACCAGCAGTTCCTCTTCTAACTGGGGAGGCTTTCGGACGCCACTGAACGTAGTCAGCCACCTGGGGCACTGACCGCGCCAGCGGGGCTGGGTGGGGGCCGGGCTGCTGGACCGTGCCTGTGTGCCTGTGTGCGTGCGTGCGTGAGCGTGTGTGCGTGCGTGTGTGCGTGCGTGCGTGTGCGTGTGTGCGTGTCCGTGTGTGCGTGTGTATATGTGTGTGTGCGTGCCTGCGTGCGTGTGTGTGCGCGTGTGTGTGTGCGTGTGTGCGTGCGTGTGTATGTGTGTGTGTATATGTGTGTGTGTGTGCGTGCCTGCGTGCGTGTGTGTGCGTGTGTGCGCGCGTGTGTGCGTGTGTGCGTCCATGTGTGCGCCTGCGTGTGTGTGCGTATGTGTGTGCGTGCATATGTGTGTATGCGTGTGTGCATGTGTGTGCGTGCATGCGTGTGTGCGCGTGCGTGTGTGCGTGTGCGTGCGTGTGCGTGTGTGTGTGCGGGCATGTGTGTGTGCATGTGTGTGTGCGTGTGCGTGTGTGCGTGTGTGCATGTGTATGTGTGTGTATGTGTGTGTGAGTGCATGTGTGTGCGTGTGTGCGCCTGCGTGTGTGCGTATGTGTGTGCGTGCATGCGTGTGTGTGCGTATGTGTGTGCGTGTGTGCGTGTGTGTGTGTGTGTGTGTGCGTGTGTGCGTGTGTGTGTGTGAGTAGGTGGGGGACTCCCTGGCTACTCCAATCTAGTATCACCACTCTTCACCCTCTTGGGAGTGTGTCTGTCTGCGGGTCTCTATAATCTGACTTTACAGGGATTTATGACAGAAAGATGAAGTGCGGCCCGTGCTCTGACCCCATCTTGAGCCAATTCTCAGTGGTTGTTTTGATTGTGAGTTGCATAATACGATTTGAGAAACAATTCTGTATTTTTGATATGCCCTATTCTCTACCA
>CAUYSK010003589.1:0-17661 GCA_963575035.1 Avahi laniger | reverse complement strand
CAGTTAGTGCGAAGTATGAGAGGTCCAGACTTGTGACCGGCATCTGAAGTGCAGGCAGTCACATGGGACTGAGCCCTTAACGTGTGGGATCTGACACTGGCTCCAGGTAGTGTCAGAAGTAAATTGAATTGTAGGGCCGGGTGCGGTGGCTCACGCCTGTAATCCTAGCACTCTGGGAGGCCAAGGCGGGAGGATTGCTTGAGCTCAGGAGTTAGAGACCAGCCTGAGCAAGAGTGAGAAGAGTGCCTCTACTATAAATAGAAAGAAATTAGACAAGCAACTAAAAATAGAAAAAATTAGCCAGGCACGGTGGTGCATGCCTGCAGTCCCAGCTACCCGGGAGGCTGAGGCAGGAGGATCGCTTGAGCCCAGGAGTTTGAGGTTGCTGTGAGCTAGGCTGACGCCAAGGCACTCTAGCCCTGGCAAGAGAGTGAGACTCTGTCAATCAATCAATCAATCAATAAAAATAAATAAATAAATTGAATTGTAGGACACCCATCTGGTGTCAGAGAATTGGTCCATAAATGTAAAAACCCACATATCCAGTGTCTGAAGTGTTCTGGGTGAGAATGTGGAGAAACAGTGTTGTGTTTTCCTACTTACTTGCATACTATCATATGCTCAGATGCAAAGATAAAACAAAAAGGGGCATCTCTGAGAGTGCTTTTTCTCTTACTGAGGTATGCTAAACTAGCAAACATAAGATGAAGGGCACATGGTCCTTAAGAAGCTTATTAAAAGTTTACATAAATTTGAAGCATTCAGTTTAGAGCTATAGGATGACAAAGAATCTGCTGTATTCTAATCCATAACAGGAAGTGCATTTTTTTCACCATTATTTCTTACATCTGGCATTTACGTAAAGAGAGAACCCCTGTCCATAACTTAAATAACTACATCTGAAATAGCAAGGTGATAATTCTGGACAGCCTCTAAGAATTCTAACGCTGGCCCATTTTTACAAGGCTTACAGCACCTGCCAAAAATATGCAATTTTAAGTGTCCCCGTATAAATACAGAGCTGAATATCATCTTTCTGCATACTTGCTTTTGTCTGTACATCTGAGTTAATCACTTGGCTCTTTACTCTAAAAGAGAGGTTACATATGTCTTCAAGGTTACACTTCCACTGGCAACAGACTTATTTCCCAATGACTTACTCATGCGATCTTTTTACCAGGTAAACTCACTTTCCAAAGTACTTGAATCTCTGGGGAGATACATGCTAGTTCGTGCATTGCCTTTACTGAAGACTAATAGAAGCTGTTTTGGCTCTGAGTAACCATAAGCACTGTAAATACTACTGACTCCCAGCTAAAAATTTCAAGGACAAACTAAGGATAAATAGAAGTAAAACTACAGAGGCTAACTGCAACTCAAATATGGGTTAAGATGACACAAAAAAATCTGAATTTTTTTTTCTTTTTTGCAAGAGTGATTAATATATTTTAATTTGCGTTTTCATTTTTCAAACTCCATGTCAAGAGTGCGGACCAGCCTCCTTGCTCCTATTTTCCATACTCTCACCATGAGAAAACATTATCCTTTGCCCATTTCACAAGCTCTATTCTGAAACTTCTCTCTTCTTACTGTATGTGACCCCCTCTTCTACTTAGAAACCATGTTCTTTCCTTTTTTCCTAAATCCTGCTGAATTGGCAAATGCTTCCCAGATAAGCCCACCTAGTACCTGCACTGGCAGTTTACTTAGAGTCACAATACTTGAAGTAGAGCGTATTTAAATTGGTTCTATGGCATTTCTATAATTATTCTCACTAAATCCCCAATTCGATGCACGATCTGCCAAATTCTCAACTCCCAAGGGCCACTAGGTCCATCGAAAGGAAAGTAGCACTTGGATAAAGTGGAGAACAGACTGAATTCCAGTGTCTCCGGATCCATATGGCTACCTTTCATTTACTCCTCAAAGCAATCTGAATACAGAGGCCCATTCGCTAAGGCTACATAATACTGCATACTGTAAACCATCAGACTAAACCATAAATTGTTAAATCAAGCAAAATAATTACAGCAGTCACTTATATTTAATAATATTGCCTGCAGTGTCTCATATTTACTGTTCCATTTTCACAGAGATCAAAACGCATTCCAAGCATTTATTGTGTTCATCGCCTAAAGTACCATCAAGCAGGAAAGAAGAAATCAAGAATTTAGATGATTTTCTGAAATGAAGCAAATCAGAGTCGCAAAGTCAAGAAAAATCAGAAATAAAAACTAATGATACACCAGTCTTATGTGTGGCTGCTGCTTGCCCAAGCCAGATTACTAGAATGTTGAATGCTTCCAAGATGAATTCTAATACCTGTTTCAGCAGGGGACTTTTCTCAAATGCTATAAAACAAAAATAACATAAAAAGGAATGCAAGTCAACTCTAAAGGATTTGAAATAAACCTCAACCATTGATTGTTCTTACAGATTCTTTTCCACCCAGAGCTTCCAACCACTGCTTCCTTTCCTCTTCTGAAAACGCCTGCAGAGTCAAGGAAACGCCGGGCCTGAAAGACACCAGTAACAGATCAGGTTACCCCTTGGCTGCTATAACAAAACCTTTCTTACTATTTCCAAAGATTTTACTGTGGTAAGTTTTTTTTCTTTTTAATTTTTAACTGTGGTAAAATACATATAAAATTTACCATGTTAACCATTTTTAAGTGTACAGTTCAGTGGCACTACACGCATTCACACTGTTGTGCAACCATCGACCTCCAGAACTTTGTCTTGCAAAACTGAACTTTGTATCCATTAATCAGTAACTCTCCACTGCCCCTCTCCCTGGCCTCTGCCAACCACCACTCTATTTTCTGTCTCTATGAATTACGCTAGGTACCACACATGAGTAGAATTAAACACTCTATCTTTTTGTGACCAGCTTATTTCACTTAGCATAATGTATTTAAGGTTCATTCATACTGGAGCACATGTCAGAATTTCTTCCTTTTTAAGGCTAGTATTCCATTGTGTGTATATAACACATTTTGTTTATCCATTCATACACTCATGGAGTATTAAGAGTAATGCTTCTATGAACAAAGATGCACAAATATCTGTTCAAGTCCCTCCTTTCAATTCTTTTGAGTATGTACCCAGAAATGGAATTGTTGAATCATAGAGTATATACACATGGACATATAGATAGTGAATAAGCCTCAGAAAAGATGCTCCCCATCCTATATCAGCAGGGAAATGCAAATTAAAATGAGATACCACAACACACCTATTAGAATAGCCAAAATCCAAAACACTGACGGCAACAAGTGTTGATGAGGATATGGAGCAACAGGAACTCTTATTCATTGCTGCTGGGAATGAAAATAGTACACACGCTTTGGAAAACAGTTGGTCATTTCTTACAAAAGTAAAATACTCTTACTATAGGACCCAGCAATCATATTCTTATGCTTACCCCAAGGGGCTAAAAACCTATGTCCACATCTATATATGGATATTTATAGCAGTTTTATTCATAAGTGTCGAAACTTAAAAGCAACTAAGATGTCATTCAGTAGGTAAATGGATTAATAAACTTTGGTACGTCCTCACAACGAAATACCATTCAGCGCTAAAAGAAATGAGCTTTCAAATCATGAAAAGACATGGAGGAAACTTAAATGTACATTACTCAATGAAAGAAGCCAATCTAAAAAGTCTACATACTGTATGGTTCCAAATATTTAACATTCTGGAAAAGGTAAAACTATAGAGACAGTGAAAAGATCAGTAGTTGCCAGGGATTGGAGGGAAAGCAATCAACAGGCGAACCACAGAGGATTTTTAGGGCAGCGGAAATACTGTGTGATACTGTAATAACGGATACATGTCATTACACATTGATCCAAACCTATATAATGTACAACCCTGAATAAGCCCTAATATAAACCATAGACTCTGGGTGATAATGATGTGTCAACGTAGGTTCATCAATTTTAACGAATGGACCACTCTGGCAGAGGACGTTGATAACGGGGAACTATGCCCGTGTAGGGGTAGGGGGTAGGGAAAGTCTCTGTGCCATCCTCTAGATTTTGCTATGGACCTAAAAGTGCTTTTTTAAAAAAAGTAGTCTCTAAAAAAAAGTTTTTTTAAATTCAGAGCTGTCCCCTAAGCTGAGAAGGCACAGAGGAGAGGAAGAGTACACTCAGGAGGAGCTAGGATGGACCCCTCACTGGTCCTATGAGCCAGTCGGAGGGTGGCACAGCGGAAAGTAGGGGCGGCAGACCCGAGGCCTCCTGGACCGACGGTGAGGATCTGATCTGTCCTACACATCGGTGAAGGTTTTTAGTAGGGGAATAACATGATCGGATTAGAACTGTACATGAACACTCCGGCTGCTGGGTGGAGAATGCACTGAAGACGGGCAAGAGTTGGCTGAGATATTAAAAGACTAGGAGGATGGAAGGATGATACAGAAAAATGAAAAAAATAAAAAGAATGGGCTTGAGAAATATTCTGGAAGTGCTCCTACATGCTACAGGCAACAAAATAATGAGTAAGAAAGCTGTCTCTCCAAGAATAAAGAATAAAAGATGGATCAATTATAACATAGCATTGATAGCTACTAAAGGGATTCAGTGAAAGCCAAAAACAATTAGCAAATAAGGACTTAATATACTTACAACTCACGAAATCACACAATGAGCCTAAGGAGATTCCTTATACTCTCTAGTTCCTTTTTGTTTTCCCCTAAGGTTTTCCACTGATGTTCATATGTGAGGGGAAATACTAACTGGGGGTAGATGGTTGGATATTTTTAACCAAGTCACACCTAGAGTAGCAAATAGAGATGTTGAATTGGAGAAAGAATGACCAATTCTTGTAACTTGGAACACAGAAATGGATGTTGAATGGTGAAGAGTGTAAAGACTTATTAATTAGAATTATAAATACTCAAGAAGAGGGAAAAGGCAATTGTTAGGTTTCAGATCAAACAGCCATTTACATCTAGATAAAAATCCAATGTGGGCTGGGCGTGATGGCTCACGCCTGTAATCCTAGCACTCTGGGAGGCCGAGGCGGGTGGATTGCTTGAGCTCAGGAGTTCGAAACCAGCTTGAGCAACAGCGAGACCCCATCTCTACTAAAAATATGAAGAAATTAATCGGACAACTAAAAATATATAGAGAAAATTAGCCGGGCATGGTGGCGCATGTCTGTAGTCCCCTCCCTACTCGGGAGGCAGAAGGATTGCTTGAGCCCAGGAGTCTGAGGTTGCTGTGAGCTAGGCTGACGCCACGGCACTCACTCTAGCCCGGGCAACAGAGTAAGACTCTGTCTCCAAAAAAAAAAAAAAAATTCAATGTGGCATAAAAACTGAAGTATTATTAGATGCCTTGCCTCCAAGCACAATGACTCGAACTTGAGCCACCTGGCTCTTTGTGGAATACATCAGAGAGCAAGCAAACCTGATGAAAGATGAGAGATTAAGGAAAACTGCATCATCCACAAGGAAAGAATTCTACTTGTTTACATTTTGGCAAATGTGAATGGCAAATGGTGACTCAAAACATTTCCACCATTGGGCATTAATTCATTATACTACACATTCTTCATAATGCTTCACACTTAGAAAACATTACTTTAAAATTAAAGGGATTGGCCACTAGCATTATGTAAGACTGGGTTCCCATCCCATCACAAAGACTGCTTGTATTCATCCTCTATTTACTGATCCCTTCCTCTAAAACATTAGTATAGGAAAAAATAAAACGTGCACTAAAGTATGTTTCAACCATTTTAAATTTCTCGAGTTTCTTTTCTTCTTTAATAACCAATTGCTAGGATATCATTAAACGGAAAATGAGACTTTAGGAAACACTGGACGCATTTCAAACTGCGGTATTAATAGCATCTCGCTGTTAAACTCTAAAAATTCTGTAGTGTTTGAAACAAAGGACATGTTTTATTAATAAACTTTAATGGATATAAATGACAACATGGTGAATATAAGAATAGTAAAGAACAGAAAATTTTACAACAGTGTGTTGGATTATTCACATTTAAATAAAGAAAGAACCAGCAATTCCATCTTCATTTCATGGAGAAGCTAAGGTAACAACATTAGTGACTCCAATGGAGCTGGAATTAAAACTGAGAAAGTTCCGATTTGGGTTCTTGAGCCAATATTGCTGCAATGGACATCACATTGGTTCGGCTGAGAACACTGCTAATTTTCTTATTCATCTCATAATTCATCTCAACCAAACTATAACCCGAGCACCTACCCAAGTGCCAGACACTGTGCTAAGCTCTGAACAACTGACCACATGCAGTGAGTCAAAACTGATTCTTGGTAACCACAAAGGCAACAGTATAAACTTCATGAAGGAAAAATAAACTAGGTAAAAGAGAACAAGTTGCTAGGATAGTCTTTCTTTCCATAAAACCATAATTATTCTCTCTAAAGCATAAGGTTGGGAATTGAAATCTGAAAAAACATTTAATATGAATAAACAAATTCTTGTTCTTAAATCAGCATCTCAATTTCTTTTCATTCACTCATTAAAAAAAAATATGTATTAATATGCATCTGGCGCTACCTTAGGCCTTAGCATTAGAAACTGTCTATGGAGCTATTATCTGTATTTTACTCCATATCTATAATTCTCTTTCAATTGTGTTTTTATCTAAGTTCTATCAAGGCATGTGGAAAACACATGTTTTCCTGGTATATCTATCTGATAGATCACTGAGTTCTTAAATTCATAAAATACAATATAAAAAAAGAAAAAAGTAGAGAGAAACAATCGCAAGACAAGTCTGGAGAGACATTATTGTAAATGGAGTTGCTAAGCGAAAAAACCTGAGAAGCTACCAAAACTTATGATAGTAATAATCGAGACTATTATAATGCTCTTCTAAGAGGAATGTTGAAAAGGAATCAGAAAAAAAAACAAATCAGCACAAGTTCTGCACTAACTTTTGTTATGAGAAGGGGAACATGCCAATGTCATAACAAAGGACTTTTTAAGGTTAGAGAAATGCAGCAATTGTAATCAGTTTTTCATGATGGTTTCTGGGGAAAAAATATAAAGTACATTTATGAATCAGACATTTTTCCAGAGATGATAAAAGTATGTTGCCTAATTTTACTCAGGGTGAAGTCTTTATAACTTCTTTCTTCTGTCCACCAAAAAGATGTTTCAAACAGAGCAAACAAACAATGATACAGTCAGCAATAGGATATGTTCCAATTAAAGTGAATTCAAATAATCATTAGAGAACTGCTGCTCTGCTCAGAATGCAGGAAATTATGACAGAACATGATTCCCACCCTACCAGTAAGACCAAGATGAAGATTCATAGCTGTTTTGGATTCTTTATCCCATCTAAGAGCAAAGATACAAAGAAAATTTAATGAATCAAAATCTAGAAAATGAAAAGGCCCTCCCTGGAGAGAAGACAAAGACACAGACACACACGCACACTGCTTTCATCCCTGGCAGACCAGCAGGACAAAGATGAAGCCAACGGAGATGAAGAAAACAGTGTAATTTTAACAACATTTTAAAGGTAGAGTACAGGCTAGTGTGATGGTTTAGAATTCCCAGGAGACTTAAAGAGTCTGAACGTACTCCCCAACTCTTAGCCATGGGATTTCACCAAGTGTTCATGAGGAAGTCTGATAGCAGGACGGAGAGACCAACTCTAAAGATACATGAGGGGCAAGGCAGGAGAAGAGAGAAAACTTCCAGGCACCCAATGCTCTCTCTCAGCAGGACACCAGGACTCTGATGGCTGGGGCAGGAGTGGGAAAGCTGAGACAGTTGGCCCGCTAAGGCACAGACACGCAAAGCATGCTGAAGGCTGAGCACAGGAGAACCAAGACAAGCCTTCCAGAGAAGGCTCTGGTGAGGTCCTCAAATCACGTGAAAGCCTGTAATAAACTGAATCTAATCAAAGTAGCAACAATGCCAAATCTCAGCTTGACTACAAACTCGGCCCTACGCATTAATGGCCTGATGAAAGACTGGGCATGCCCTCTACCAGGCACAAATATTATTCACTGTCTCTGTTGTTCTCATACACACAGTATCTGGCATTCAATCAAAAGATCACGAGACACACAAAGAAGCAAGAAAACGTAAACCCCGGATCACGAGAGCAAACAGTCAAGAAAACCAAAAAAAGAGCCAAGACATTAGAAAAAAATCAAACAGAAACAACCATAAGTATGGTAAGGGTCTAGTGCAAAGGTGATCAACATGCAGAACTGATGGAGATTTTCAGCATACAGATGAAACAATTATTAGTATGGAAAAATAAAATAACAGTGACAAAAAATTCTTTGAAAAGGTTTAACACAGCAGTAAAAAGAATCAGTGAATTTGAAAATGGGTCAACAGAAATTATCCAAACTGAAACACAAATGGAAATCAAGTGAGAAAAGTGGAACAGAGAATCTGAAATCTCTATGGGCAATATCAAACGGTCTAACATAATGGTAACCCCAAAAATATAGAGAAAATAGGGCAGAAGAAATATTTCAAGGGATAACAGCTAAGATTTTCTAAAACTGGTAAGAAATATCAACCCACATATCCAAGAAACTCAGTGAATCCTAAGCAGGGCAAAACAAAGAAAACCATAAAAACCATTAAAAAAAAAAAATCTTGAAAGCAGCAAGAGAAAAAAAGGACATATAGGGGAACGGTAAGAAAAATGGATGACTTGTCATCAGAAAATAAATAGAGGCCTGAAGACAACAGAATGACATTTTCAAGTACAAGAGGGGGAATCTTATGAATCTATAATTCTATATCCAGCAAAAATGAAACGCAATAAAGACATTTTCAGATAGACAAAATATAAAAGACTAATTCTCCAGCAGACCTACATTACAAGAAGTGCTCAAATTAAGTTACCTTAAGGAACTTGAAAGAAATAGTACAAGATAAAAGCCCAGTTCTGCAGAAAATAAAGAAAACTAGAAAGAATATGTTAGTATAAAAAATTACACACACTTGTATGTATATACATATATGTAGATGAACATTAAATTTCTTTTAAAAATCCAATTATTGATGCTATGTATTTCATAGATTCACATGGATGTAGAATTAGAATATATAACAATGGCAAAGAGGGCAGAAGGGTAGTTATTAGAAGTCACTGTTCTAAAGTTCCTATATTGTTTATGAAAAGGTAGATACTATGATCATTTAAAAATGCATGTTACACTGAGACAACAGGGAGATAACACCAAAAAAAGTACACAAAAAGGCATACTTAAAAATTAAAAATCAATAGAGGAGA
The DNA here is from genome assembly GCA_963575035.1 of Avahi laniger. Taxonomy (NCBI): domain Eukaryota; kingdom Metazoa; phylum Chordata; class Mammalia; order Primates; family Indriidae; genus Avahi; species Avahi laniger. The sequence continues at coordinate 8,391 of CAUYSK010003589.1, read as the reverse complement.
TAAAATGGAATATTAAAAAATACTCAACTCACTGAAAAGGCAGTAAAGAAGGAAGAGAGGAGTAAACATGGCAAATAGAAATCAAAATCAAGATGGTAGCCTTAAACCTATACATAGCAAAAATTATAGTGCATATCACTTAACTAAAACCCTGATTTAAAAGGTAAGGCTAATAAAGCAGGACTCAGCTATATGCTGTTTATAAAAAACAAAGTTTAAACATAAAGGCACACAGAGGTAAAACAAAAAGGATGAAAAATGATACACTATGCAAACAGTGAGTATAAGAAAGCTAGTGTGGCTATATTAATATCAGAGAAAGTAAATTTCAAGATAATTATTAACGGAAATGTGGAGACATTTCATGATGATAAAGGGTCATTTCATTAAGAAGATATAACAATGTATACACACATGAAAAAAGATCCTTTCAGTATTCAGTATTTATTGATAAAATACAGACTATGTTATCTAATCAAAAGAGCACTAAAGTAGAAAAAACAATAATATTACATGTATAATATCCCATTTAGAATTTTAAAAAGACATTTCTAAATATCACAGATTCAACATCTATATCCTAAATCACAAAGAAAATAAAAATTATCTGAAACTGAATTGTAATGAAAGTACATCAAAATCTATGAGATATAAGCTAAAAGAATCCTTAGAAGACAATTTACAGATTAAATGTCTACATTTGAAAATAAGGTATAAAAATCAATGATCTATGCTTCCAACTGAAGAAGCAATGAAAAGAAAAACTCAAATTTAAAAAGTAAATAAAAATAAAAGCAGAAGCCAGTAAAACATAAAATGGATGAGTTCTCTGAAAATATTTTAAAAATTTATAAGCCTCTATGCAAGACTTATAAAAAAAAGAAATAAAAATCTTCAGTATCAAACATAAAAGAGGTATCATTTATAAAACCTACAGATATGAAAAGAACAGGTAGATAATATGAAGAAATTTATGCCAATAAAGTCAACAATTTAGAGGAAATAAATTCCTTGAAAACCACAATTTATCAAAACTAACACAAGAAAAAAAAGAAATCTGAATATCCTTGCGACCGCTAAATAAATTGAATCTATACTTTTTATTTTTTGAGACAGAGTCTCACTCTGCACCCCAGCTAGAGAGCAGTGGCATCATCACAGCTCACTGGAACCTCAAACTCCTGGGCTCAAGCGATCCTCCTGCCTAAACCTCCTGAGTAGCTGGGACTATAGTACAGGCACATGCCACCATGTCCAGCTAATGTTTCTTTCTTCTTTTTTTTTTTTAATAGTGATGGGGTCTCACTCTTGCTAAGGCTGTTCTCAAACTCATGACCTCAAGCAACCCTTCCGCCTTGGCCTCCCAGAATGCTAGGATTACAGGTGTGAGTCACCACACCCAGCCTGACTCTAATTTTTAAACTTCCCACAAAGAAAACTCCAGGCCAAGATGGCTTTACAGGTGAATTACCTCAAACATTTAAGGAAGAAATACCACCAATGTTACATAAACACTTTCAAAACAACAGAGTAGAAGGGAAAACTTCCCAGCTCTTCTGAAGCTATCATAACCTTGGTACCAAAATCAGGCAAGGACATTAAAAGCAAAAATAATATACATATCTCTTATGAGCATAAATATAAAAATTCTTAACCAAATACTAGCAAAATGAATGATGCAATATATAAAAAGTTAGTACATCATGACCAAATAGAGTCTATCTCAGGAATGAAAAGGTAACAACTTAGAAAATTCAATGCCATTTACTACATTAACAGATTCAGGGCAAATATTTTTTATTTAACAGACACTGAAAAATATTTTTTCAAAATTCAAACCTATTAGTTATCTCACTTGATTGTTCAGTTACAGATTGAACTCCTTGTTCTACTACTTAACCCCCTCCTCACTACTGCACTTGACTAGTCTTAAAAAAAAATAAAAATAAATAAAACAAAATAAAATTCAAACTGATTCATGATTAAAACTGAGAATAAACCAAAACTTCCTAAAAATGAAAAGAGCATTTACAAAGAATTTTCAGCTAACGTCAAACTTTAAAGTACAATAATGAATGCTTTCCCCCTAAGATCAGAAACAAGGCAAGATGGCCAGTCAACATTTACAGTGGTCTTAGACAGCATCAGAAGAAAAGAAAAAAAAAAAGGCACAGAGATTGGAAAGGAAGAAATAAGCTATCTTTATTCACACATGAAATCACTGTGTACATTAAAAAAAAAACTCCTAAAGGAACTGCCATAACTAATAGAATAAGTGAACTTAACAATATTGTGGGATACAAAAACTAGCTACATTTCTACACGCTAACAGTGACCACTTGGAAAACAAATCTCTTTTAAAATTACCCTCCAGAAACAAAATATTAGACTTAGGGAAATTTAACAAAAGATGCCCTGGACCTCTACATTGAAAACTGTAAAACATTACTGGGAGAAATTAAAGATCTAAATACATGGAAACTCACGTTCATGAAATGTAAGGGTCTATATTGATAATGTTGACCTACGAGGGCTGATAAACTGATTCTAGAATTTATTTGGAAATACAAAGGATCTACAATAGCCAAAACAATTTTTAAAAGAGCGGAGGATGTACGCCACCTGGCTGAAGCTGTAACAATCACTGTAAGTGTGGAATTGGCGAAAGGACAAAGACGGAAGAGAATAGGGTATCTAGAAATAGACCTACACATATACAGTCAAACGATTTTTGAGAAAGGTGTCGAAACAATTAAATGAGAAAAAAGTCTTTATCAGCAAATGGTGTCGGAAATACTGGTTATTTAACTAGAAAAAAAATAAACAAACCTCAACCCCCATACCTCACCACATACACCCCGCCCCCCCAAAAAATCTTCACGAGTCACAGACTAATTATAAAGCTTTTATGAAAAAACATGTGAAAATGTCCTCAAAACCTCAGAGCAAAAAAAAGATTTCTTAGCAAAAAGCCCTACCGATAAAATTTTTTAAAACTGATAAATTCAACCTCATCAAATTGAAATGTTCTTTTCATCAAAAGACACTGTTAAGAAATAATAAAGAGGCAAGCCACAGATGAGAAAGGATTCACATTACATCTGATGAAGGACTTATATTCAGAATAAAGAATTCCTACAATTCAATAACAAAAAGACCAACGCCATAATTTTTTAAATTGGCAAAAATCTGAATAGGTACTTCACAAAACAAATATAAATGGCCAAAGAAGCACATGAAAAAGTGTTCAATGTCATTAGGTCAAAATTGGCTAAAATGAAAAAGATCAACATAATCAAAAGCTGGCAAGGAACTGGAGCAACTGGAAGTCTCACACATTGCTGGTGGGAGGGTAAAACTACTTTGGAAAACTCGATTTCCTAAAAAGTCAAACATGTATAACCATAACCCAGCAACCCCACTCCAAGGTATTTATCCAAGACAAATGAAAACATGTGCCCACAAAAACCCTTGTACAAAACTGTGCATTCCAGGTTTATTCACAAAAGCTAAAAAAATTTTCTGTGTCCCATACTCCAGTGTCCTTGGCACACATTTCGAAAATAAATCCATATTAATGTCAATCTAAATTTCCACTTAAATATCAGAACCAATATAAAAGGTGGCTTTCAATACATTACTATCAACCATACCATCTTTAGGGCAAAATCTTACACTCTATGAAAAACACAGAAGCCTGTACACAAGAAATGCTGTTTCTAATTCTACCTATTCCGTGTTCCACAAATTCCACTTAAATTCTTTTAAAATAACTTCCTCTCCTAGTCTCTCTACACCGGCATCTCGGTGGGATTCTTGAATGACTCAGCATCCCTGAAAGGATAAAGCCAGAGTTCTTTCCATCTGGCTTTCCTTCGCCTCCCGGGCTACAGCCAAATTGAGCTAGTACCACACTTTTTTTAATTGAAATGCACACCTCATAAACATATTCATATAAAAGACAACAGTGTGCTTCCATTCAATTCCACAAACACTCGTTGGAGTCTCTGCCTTATCAAATGCTTTAAAGGAGGACTTCTCAACAGTGACACCACTGACATTTTAGACCAGACGGTGTCTTGTTGCGAGGGCTGTCCTGCGCGCTGTGGCGTGTTTAGCAGCATGGCTGCCCTCTACCCACTGACGTGTGCGGCACCCGCCTGCCCTCCTCCGACCCCCGACACCCACACACACTCAGGACAATCAAAATGTCTCCGGGTACTGCCAAATGTCCCCTGCGGACAAAATCACCCACAGTGGAGAACCTGTGATTTAAAGAATCAACATGTTTTCTCTCAAGACTTCCTGTGATTCCTTTAGTCTTCGGCCTCCCCCTTCTCTGAGGTGCCAAATTGTTCCCCGATCTTCGAGAGTCAATTTAAAAATCATTTTCTCTAGTAAGCTTTCCCAGTCAGCCCCACGCTTCCTAATGCTTCTCAGCTCCCACAGCACCTTGGGCCTCAGAACTGTCATTTGCTTGTAAACCCTCGTAGCCTGTGTGTTCCCATAAGGTCAGGCCTTTTAGTTTCTGGTTTATTCTTGTATCCTCAATGTCAAACACAGTCAACAATTGTCTAGGTGCCTGGATGAGATGCACTATAAAACACAAATATTAGTACAGTTAATGTGCTACATAAACATTCTTATTCAGTCCAATTGCATGGGCTTCTGGAAGCAACATGCTCTTAACTCACTCCTTTAAAGTGAGAAACCGTACAGCACCATGCACACAGATGCTAAATAAAGTCGTTGGTATAAAAGCACTCTAAAACGTCTAACGCTTCAGATATACAGGTGATTTCCTCCTCTCATCATCATGCAAATATAAATGAGTTATAAAAGAAAGAAGCATCCTGCCATCCTTTCAAGAGTGATGTACTAGAACTAGGAAAAAAATCAAACCAAATATGATATTTGAAATGTCAGATTAATGAGAGCAAAATGAGAAGCATTTTCTTTAAGCAGTGCCTGAATGTGATGTGTGGGAGAACTTTCACAGAATGGTAATTATTTATCAAGCAAACGTGTGGGGGTCATAGCACAATGTGGCACGTGGCAGGCATGCCAAAGAAGCTAAAAGCACATTACATAACGAAAGAGCCGGGGACGGGTGGTACGTCACCCTTCGGGAAGAAAGCTACACCTCCTGACAGGCTACAGCTTGCCATGGAGGAGACAACTACACAAAACACTGTTTCTCCAACCTAAAATGAGTGACATGACCATGACCAAGAAGTGAATGTTTATGGTCATTTAAGACCCTTATTTTAGTTATAGTAGGTATTTCTTTATTTGCAGCTGTGTTCCTTTGTTTAAAAAAGCTTTACTGAGATGTCATTCATAGCATAAAATTTACCCAAAGTGTACAATCTGATATATTCACAGACTTGTATAACTGTCACCAAAATCAATTTCAGAACATTTTTATCACTCCAGAAAAGAGACCCATTTCCCTTACCCATACTCCCCATTTCCCTCCAAACCCCCAGACCTAGGCAACTACTAATTTACTCTCTATCTACCCAGATTGGCCTCTTCTGGACACTTTGTATAAATGTAGTTATATAATATGTGGTCTTTTATGACTGGCTTCGTTCACTTAGCACAATGTTTTCAAGGTTCAATCACACTGTAGCATGTACTAGTTCTCTTTTATTGCTAAATCATTTTCCATTGCATGGATATACCACATCTTACTTATCCATTCAACAGTTAGTAGACATTTAGATGTTCCCAATTTTTTGGCTATTATGAATAATTCTTCTATGAAATTCATGTGTATGTTTTTGTGTTGAGAAAAGAAAAACAGCTCAGAGCAATCTGAGCTACGTGGGGTATGCAGGTCCAGAAAGACTGAGTTTGGGACTTCAGTCAACCTTCCCCAATCTCCAGTTGGGGGTAACTGTTCATTTTGTTCCTGACTAGGTGTCTCACCCATTTGTCCATGTTCCTGGAATCTGTGATACGAGGAACGATAGCTTGTGTTATTTTAACGTAAATTCTTGGTAGACAACGCAGGAACTCCCTCTTCTTTTCCTTTAAAAATCCACTTGTAACTGCTGCTAATCAGAATATATTTTGTGGGCAACCTGAATCTATGCTCCCAGGTTGCAGTCCTCAAGCATGGCCCAAACAAACTCACTACTTGTATTGATTTTGCTTCAGCTTCTTCCTTTTAGGTTGACCATATAGACATAAGTTTTCATTTCTCTTGAATATATAGCTAGAAGCAGAATTTCTGCGTCAGATGGCAATGTTGCTTAACTTTGTGAAGAACTGCTGAACTGTTTCTCCAAAGCAGCTATATACCGTTTCAAACTCCCACCCTCAGCATATGAAGGTTCCAATTTCTCCACTGCCTCGTCAGCACTTGTTATTATCTGACATTTTATTTATAGCCACCCTAGTGGGTACAAAGTGATATCTAATTATGGTTTGGGTTTGCATTTCCCTAATAGCTAAACAATGCTAAGCATCCTTTCATGTGCTTATTGGCCACCTGTATACTTCCTTTGGAGAAATGTCTAACCAAATCTTTTGACCATTTTTAAATTTTATTTTGTCTTTTTATTACTGAGTTATAAGAGTTCTTTTTATGTCCTGGAAACAAGTCCCTTATCAGACATACAATTTTCAAATATTCTTTCCCAACCTGTAGGTCGTCTTTTTGCTTTTTGGATGTTCCATAGCACGTGTGTTCTTAAATGCTGCCTCTTAGCTAAGAAAATATTCAAAGTAACCTTTTAGTGACTTGAGAAAAAAAATGAAGTACACATGCATCTAACCATTGATAATCAAAGCAGTAACGGTTAGTTGGGCCCCCGACCACCACACCCCCATTTGCCATTCTTCTCTTTGTTGTAATAGATTTCCTAAGTATAAGAACAGCACATGGACGTCTGAAAACAAAAGGCCAGCAATTTCCCATGGATTTAAAAGCCTCCCTTGCAACCAGGAGTAATCACTTAACTCCATTCAGGCCAACAGTATGTGAGCAAGAGTGTGTGCAACCACTGAAAAGCGTTCCTACGACAAGAGTTGTGCTATATGATAAACGGGCAGTGCTACATGCTCTCTTGGACCTGAGGTGACTGGGAAGGTAACCCGTGCCCAAGAGGGAGTGGGATTATATCAACCCTGATCGGGCAATCTCTGGGCTTCCCAAACAACAGAAAAAATAAACTTTGACACTGTTTAACTCACCTTATTTTGACTTATATTACATGCAACCAAATCTGATCAGAACTGATGCCACAATTAAGTGAAAACTCTTGATTTATATTTACACAGATCAAATGTAAACCCAGGCTCCATTCTGCAGTTTATAAATATCACCTACAGTCACAATGTGACCTGACTGCTCTTCTAACACAAGACATTAAAAACAGCAGAAATGGATACTTGCAAAGAAGATAAAATACATTTATATTAAACATATGCGATCATTGCTATATGAAGGTACCCAATAGGATTTCTGTACAAACTCCATCAGAGATCCATTTACATTACCCACACATTCCAAAATGGGTTAAGTTTATTTTTCTTTAAGCAGAAGGAAAACACTGCAGTTCACTGTGCAGCACTGTGGTGCAGAAGAAAAGGATGGTTGACTGACAGTTGCTTGACTGAATCTAATCCCAGTTGTCAGTTCTGAGCAACAATTCAATTTCATTTAATCCAGTACAAATTTGGTAAATGGCCACCATATATGAGGCATTCCAATTACAGTACCAAGTAATACTAAGTAAGACAATGTTCCTACCCTCTTGGAATGTATAATCTAGCACACAAGGAACAAATTACTTGTAATTCCCAGTAGTCTGCTTGGTCAGGAATCAGGGAAACAGATGAGAGAAGAGCCCATCTCATTGACCCTTTTCAGTAAATAATGCCTTCGAAGCCCCAGAATCAGACACCTCAAAGTACAATCAGCCCTCCCAGCAGATTTTGCTCCACAACTGGGAGACTAATAGCAAAACATGGACAGTAGCGGATGGCAGGAAACTAAGCCCCCAGCAAACACTATGCACCGATAACACCAAACCTGAGTAGACGTTCCTCTGTTTAGAAATGAGGAAATAAAATAAACAAAAACAGCAGGAGTGTGTAATTAGGAAAAAAAGGGGGGGAGGTGGAGCTTATCCTGAATACTCAAGGAGATGCATACATGAAGAAAATTATTTTCCAAGTAACCTAAACTTTCAGAAAAAAATTGGACTTACAATAAGCATGTATTACCTTGGAAAGAAGTAAAGATTTGTACATTAGTATTTATATGGTATGACTGAATTCTTATACCTATATAAAATGCTGGATCCCACAAAGAGTATATCTTCTCATCCCCCAAGAATTCTTGGAAAATTTACAAAAACCAATCACTATCCCCCCTGT
>CAUYSK010003585.1:0-36169 GCA_963575035.1 Avahi laniger | reverse complement strand
ATGTGGAAACAACCCAAGTGTCCATCAATACATGAGTGGATTAATAAAATGTGGTATATGTATACCATGGAGTACTATTCAGCTTTAAGAAACAATGGTGATATAGCACCTCTTATATACTCCTGGATAGAGCTGGAACGCATTCTACTAAGTGAGGTATCCCAAGAATGAAAAGACAAACATCACATGTACTCACCATCAAATTGGTATTAACTGATCAACACATAAGTGCACATATAAGAATAACATCTATTGGATGTTGGGCAGGGGGGAGGGGGGGAAGGAGGAGACGTGTATATGTATACACAAAGAGTGTGATGTGCACCATCCAGGGGATGGACACGCTTGAAGCTCGGACTTGGGGGGGGGGCAAGGGCAGCATACGTAACCTAAACATCTGTACCCCGATAATATGCTGAAATAAAAAAAAAGAAAAAAAAATAATTAGAGAGCAATGGCTGAACACCAATTACACAGCACATAGAAGGAAGGTGAATAAAGTAAAAGCATGCTGAGGTTTGTGTATATTGGAGAAAAATAAAGATACTGAATTTAACTTTAAGTATGCATATTACTACCTCAAGGGTAACCACCAAAGAATAGAAATAGTCACGTGTCACTTAACAACAGGGATAAATTCTGAGAAATGTATCAGTGGGCAATTTCATCATCGTGTCAACATCGCGAAGTGCACTTACACAAGCCCAGCGGGCATGGCCTGTTCCACGCCTAGGCTGTATGGTGGCCTGTTGCTTCTAGGCTACAAACCTGCACAGCATGTTGCTGTCCTGAATACTGCTGCAACTATAACACAGTGGTAAGCATTTGTGCATCTAAACATAGAAAAACTACAGTAAAAATACAGTATAAAAGACAAAAAATGGTATACCTGGATATGGGATTATACAATAACAGGTATTTCCTTGGCCTTTTGCTTGACTATTCAAAGTAGTTACAGAAAAACTGTGCTAAAAACTGATTTTAAGGCTCTGAGAAGTCCAGCTAGTGGAGTTGCCAGCAACTCCTTAAAGTTCCTCCTTCCGGCTGAATGTGTATGCGAGAGTGTGTGCACATGTGTGTGACTATGTATGCCCGTGTGTGTGTGTGTGTGTGTGTTCGAGCGTGCGGACGTGCGTGTGCACGGGTGAGTGTGTATGTATGAGCGTGTGGGTGCGTGTGTGGGGTGTGCATATGTATGAGGTGGACGCCTCCGACTGCCTCTCCTTCCTGGCACCCCATGGCCCCTTAGCACTTAGGTCACCGTGGAGTCGGCCCCTGACTGCCTCCCTGTCCCCCTGTGGTCTCTGCTGCCCAGTGCCACACCACACTGCTTGGGACGCTTTCTCCTTCTGTTAAGTCCATGTGACTCTGTGCCGCCACCACCACCGTCCCTTCCTTTTAACTCGACTACTCTCGCTATTGCCATTGACTTCATTGTCCGGGGAGCTGCTGGCTGGAGTCACTCTGGTCCGACCTGGCTGATGTGTGGGAGGCAGCCTTGCCTTTATCTACCTTAGGGCCACTTCTTCCTCATCCTCACCCTGCTCCTCCTGTCCATATCGGCCAGATAAACCCCCGCTCCCTCACGCCCAGTCACTTCCTCTCTGTTTTGGAATTTTTTTTTTTTTTTTTTTTTTTTGAGACAGAGTCTCACTCTCTTGCCTGGAGCGAGTGCCGTGGCGTCAGCCTAGCTCACAGCAACCCCAAACTCCTGGGCTCCAGCAATCCTACTGTCTCAGCCTCCCAAGTAGCTGGGACTACAGGCATGTGCCACCATGCCCGGCTAATTTTTGCTATATGTATTTTTAGCTCTCCAGTTAATTTCTTTCTATTTTTGGTAGAGATGAGGTCTCGCTCTTGCTCAGGCTGGTCTCGAACTCCTGAGCTCAGAACGATCCGCCCACCTCGGCTTCCCAGAGAGCTAGGATTACAGGCGTGAGCCACCGCGCCCGGCCTCTGTTTTGGAATTTGAGACAATCCTATCTTTTCAAAAACACACCATTCCACAAAATAATGGATCAGTAGTCTCCTTAACACAACAGCTATGTTTCTGTTTCATAAATTATATCTTAATGGCTCATGTGTTTCCCTCTATTGTAACTTTACATTTTAGCTGCTTAAAACAAGAAGCTTATCCTTAGTAAATGAAAACACTTTTCTCCCCTAGAGATTTCTTTTTGGCATTTATAAACCTCCCTTTGGACACTTCATTTTTCTCCCCATCCTTATGGAGCAGAGTATGTTCAGCTTTTGGAAACAATACTTACTAGCTTTATAATTTTGCTAGTTCTTTTCTCCTCTTAATTGCTCTTTGGATTTTCTCCAAAATGTTAGCATTTATCTCCAATTAAAAGGTGCCAAAAACATGGCCACATTTCTTCCCCTATCTTGGAGCTAAGCTAACTTGCTTCCTAACTGAGCAAGGCCTCATCTAACTCTGAATACAGTCAGTTGAGCCATGAAAGAGACAAAGAATTGTATTTTGAACCCCCAGAAGGACATTTTATAAGGAATACAGTACGTTTTAAAATTGAGACTCACAGTCCTGTCTTGTAACACAATGGTTCTCAAACTTTAGAATCATCTGGAAAGCTTATTTAAAAGGTACAAGTCTAGGCCCACTGCATGCTAAAAAAGAATCTTCAGGGGGTAAGGTCCACTCTATTGCTACAGAGCGGTAATCTTGACATTGAATTCGTAACCATTTGGATTATTTTATTCATTTCGATAAGAGAAAGAAAGTAAGAAGAGGATTAACAATTAGTGAGTGCAAACCTCAGGGCCTTTGCACCTGCTGTTTCCTCTACCCCTTATGACGATTTTATGTCTCCAGCTCATCAGTCAGTGTCAGCTAAAATGTGCCCCGGTCAGAGAAGCCTTCCATGATAATCTTATTTAAAGAAGAAACTCCTCTCATTCCCACTTTCTATTATCTTCCCTGTGCTGTTGCCTTCGTAGTGCTAATCACTGTCTTATATCATCTTGTCTACAGGTTTATAGTTTATTGTCTGTCTCCCCCTGTTGGAACGTACTTCCTAAATCCTAAAGCCTGGGGACAGTACCTGGCACACAATAGGTGCCTAAAAGTGAATGAATGAAGAAATATGCTAGGTTTATCATATACATGGTCTCACATAACCCCCACAGCAACCTGGTAAAGTAGATGTTATTCTCTCTGTTTTACAGATGAGGAAACTGAGGCTCAGATAAATGAAACCATTTGCCCCAAAGTCACTTGGTTAGTGGGTCATGGTATTGGAATTTGAACTTAGGTTTGCTTGACCCCAGAATCTATGTTTTTTCTAGTAGCATATATCAAGCAATAGGAGGTGCTGTGCCCAGTGAACAGAAATGCAAATCATTTGCCTGTTTTCAAGGTGCTTGTATCTCAGTGGGGTGACAGATTTGCAAACACTTGCCTATGATAACAAGCAAGGTTTGAATGTGACGATGACAGCTAATGGGGTGACAGTTACTCAGTGAGTTACCCCTTCTCTGGGAATGGAACCCCGATTCACCCAGTTTTCCAGATAACTCTCCCCTTTGTCTCACCACGATGGTCAGCCAATCACAAAGTCCTCTTAATTCCTACCTCGTGGTTAAGGCTCAAACTGCAAGGGGTATGGAAATTATATATCCTCACAGCCATTTTCTTCAGAGAGGCTGCCGTCCTTCCTCATCTGATCTACTGCAAGGGCCCTGTTGCTTCCTCACTTGTCCTCTTGGATCCATTCTCCATGCGATCCACCTTCCATCTAATCCATTCTGCAGCCAGACAGTGCTCTGCAAAACGCATTTGCTTAAGACTCCTCAAACTCTCCCCATAGCTCTTAATGTAAGGTCTAAACCTCTTGATGGCCCGGTCACTCTATTCCCTGAGCCTCTTCTCTAACCATTTTGTCACTTCTCACTTGACGTTCCGGCCTCCGCTGCTTAATATACAATCAGCACTTATTTCCTGACCTTTGCACGTGCTGCTCTTTATTCCTGGATTATTCCCTCGCTCAGGCTAAATATCTCCTACTCATCCAGGAAGCCCTCCCTGACCACCCAAGTCTAATCAAGTGCCCTTCATCTGCACTCCCTGATATACTCTCCATCCTACGTCATCACACTTACCAAGTAATTGTAATGACTTGTCTGTAATCTTCAAAAAGGGCATGCTAATCATTGTCCTGTTAGTACACAGCATTGTGCCTGACATGGAGAAGGTAATCAATATATTTTATTTGTTTTGTTTTGGTGGATGAAGGGAGTGGGTGGCTGGTGATATAAAGGAATTTATGATGATAGAATTTCAGGTAGGAGTAGGGGACCTATTTTTACAGACAGAAGCCTGGCTCTCTGTATTTGTTTGCTAGGGCTGCCATAACGAAATACCACAGACTGCGTGGCCTAAACGACAGAAGTTAATTTTCTCACCGTTCTAGAGGCTGGAAGTCCAAGATCACGGTGTTGGCAGAGTTGGTGTCCCCTGAGTCTCTTTCCTTGGCTTGCAGACGATCATCTTTTCCCTGTGTCCTCACGCGGCCTTCTCTCTGTGTACACACCTCCCTTGTGTGTCTTCCTCTTTCTGTAAGGACACCAGTCATATTGGATTAAACACATTAAGCCTCATTTGAACTTAACTGCCTCTTCAAAGGCCCCATCCCCAAATATAGTCACATTCTGAGGTACTGGGGATTTGGACTTCAACATAAGAATTCAGTCCGTGACACTGTTATATCCATTTGGGAAAATCCGATGGGCCAGGTCAGCTCCGGAGCTCCCTGAAGGATGGAGGGCTAAGGTCTCTGCTGTGATTGCATCACAGAACAGCTTCTCCTCTGCCCATTTCTTGCCTTCATTTTCTTCCAGCTGGATCTCCTGGGAGCACTTGCAAATACATCAACTTCGTGCTACTCTTAGAATCTATTTCCAGAGAGCCTTTCTATGACCCTAAGTTACAGGACACAGTAATTCATCTGCAAATTCTCATCTCTGTTTAGGCAATACCCAAACTAAGTGTGATAAGAACTTATGCTCTGAGGAGCAGCACCATTTATAAAGACAGATGTGATAATATTACCCGTTTGAGGAGTAATATTAATATTTGTATAATCTTTAGTAGTTGAAAAACCACAGAACAGGTAATATCGGATGGAAGTTTCAACCACTACAACCCATTTTGTATACCTGTTTTTGGTTTTTTTAGCTTCAGTTTTGGCATCATTATATTGCTACGAATATATGGAATCCCATTTTAACTTTACAGCTTCCTTTCCAACAGGCTGCCTATTTTGTTAACTACTAATTAACTATAGGCCGATTCACCAAATGAAAACCCACATGCTTACCATTGCACATGAACATTTCTGTTGGTAGGTTTTTAGGTCTTGGGTTTTGAAATCTCATGTTATTTGGCAACTCTTTCAAAACAAGAAGGATTATGCCTGGCTTGTACTTACGCTGTAGACGGCAGAATGACTCAGGGTACTTTGGAATTCAAAACCTGCATTTTTTCTCCTTCTTGAGGGTTTTCCTGAGAAGTATGGGAAGAATGTAGTAATCAAGAAGTTTGAAAAAAATAACAATTCTTACTATGTTTCTAGGTGGACTTTGGATAGAAGGTCAACTTTGGGTAGCCATGGAAGATTTGTTTAGGTAGTCATGGAAGGGTCTAGTTTCTCTAGCATTTACCCTTCCTTGCTTTCCCTCCAGGTGATTATTTGGTTCTTAGAGGACTGTCAGCACTATTCTGTGATGAGGCTTTGGTTAATATTAATAATAGTTGGTCCTGTATACATCATGCCAGAAATTTGTGTAGGCCTGCAGTCATTTAAATTATGAATTACATTTTCCATTGACAGACTGCCAAATATTACCTTATCCAAAGTATACTTATTAATGTAAAAACTTGTGAAAACTCAGGAATTACCATTTAAAGTACTCTGAATCATAGTCCTGGAAATGGAGCTGTCCTGAAGCACAACGTGTGTTTTTTTCATTAAACCAGTATTGAATTTAATAAATAAGTCATTTTTTTTTACCCATCAAACATTTACTGAGTCCTATGTCAGGCACTGATCCTGATTCTGGGACCAAAGACCAATAAGACAAAGTTTTCACCTTTTAGAATAGGAGTTGGCGAACTTTTTCTGTAAAGGACCAGAGAGAAACTATTTTAGACTCCGTGGGCCATACATGCAGCTGGTCAATGTCGAAACCGTTCAGTTCTGCCATTGTCGTGCTGGGCAGCCCAAAATCGTACTAAATGAACAAGAATAGCTGTGTTCCAAGAAAACATTATTAAAGATGCTGAAATTTGAATTTCATATAATTTTCACATGTCATAAAACTTTATTTTTATTTTTAAAAACCATTTGAAAATGTAAAAATTGTTTTAATCTTGTAGACTGTACAAAATCACATGGTGGGCTAGATTTGGCTGATGGGCATAGTTTGCAGAGCCCAGCTCTAGGAATTAATCATTTATCTTTTTGTGTAGATGGACATGAAAATAGATAATTCCCATATGACTTGGAAATGCTCCAATCAACTAAGATTATGCTATGGACATACAAGCAAGAAGCCATAAATTCTACTCCAGGGTTATCAAAGGAGCTTCACAAGGGGGTGACGTTAGATCTAGATTTTGGAGGAAAGTAGATTTTCCAAGGGAAGAAGGGAGAAGACCTTTCAGACAATCAAGTTATATAGTGGAATAAAGGCACTGGTTTTGAGGCATATTGAATAGCTCAGAATTGTCGGGGGATAGAATACAGTATGATGGGAGGTGGTGAGGGAGGGCGTAGGGTAGGGGAGTTTGTGTGGGATGATAGATGAAGCTAGAAAGACAATGGATCAGATTCGGTGTCCAGCCATCGAGCCTGACTTTACATACAACGTGAACCAGCAGGAATTTAGGCAGGGAAAGTACTAGGTCAAAAGGTTTTCATGATAAAATTTTTAGACATGAAAAGATTAAAGAATAATGTAATATTCCTATCAAGCAACTTAAGAAATAGCATTACACATGCAGCTGAAGGCCACTGTTACCTGTCTCTGATCCTATTTGCTAACCACCTTTCCCCAAATTAGCTTCTGTCCTGTATTTAGATTTATCATTCTCATCATTTTTATTTTTACTTTTACCATATGTGTATATATAATACATATACATGGATACGAATACACACAGATTTTATATGTGTAATAGGTACACATATTACACATATGTAATATAACATGCTTTTTATTGCTCTGCAACTTGCTTATTTCATCCAATATCATGATTTTGCAATTTATCCATGTTGATGTAATACTAGTTTTTCCATTTAGTTGTAGTATAAGATTCCATTGTATGAATGGACTATAATTTATTTATTCCTGTAGATGGACATTTAGTCTCTTTGATTGACTTGTTCACTTTTCGCTTTGTTCTAGTGTCTTTTGGTGCACAGACATTTGCTTTTAATGCAGTTTTTTCTTTTTAAAGAAATCTTTTCTATCTGGAGGTCATAAAAGATATCCTACTATCTTTTGTTCTAATCTTAAAGATTTGCTTTCTTCTTGCTATCGTGAGGTATGAATCTGATTTTATTTTCCGCCCCCCATGTGGATAGACAATTGCTCCAGCATCATTTAATAAACAGTCCAAGTTTCCCCATGTTAGGGGCTGAATCATGTCCCCCTAAAATTCATAGTACTTTAGAGATGATTGTATTTGTAGACAGGGACTTTAAAGAAGTAATTTAGGTTACATGAGGTCATAAGGGTGAAGCCCTAATCCAATAGGACTGGTGTTTTTATAGAAGAGGAGAGATGAGGACACGGACATGTGCACACAGAAAAAAGACCAAGTGAGGACACAGGGAGAGATGGCCACTTGCAAGCCAAGGAGAGAGGTATTAGGAGAAACCAAACCTACTGACACCTTGATCTTGGACTTCCAGCCTCCCAAACTGCAAGAAATAAATTTCTATTGTTTAAGCTACCCAGTCTGTGATATTTTGTTATAGCACCAAAGCAGACTGATACCCCTTACCCACACACACCATTTGCCATGACATCTCTGATCTATATCGTATGCACATGAGCAATGGGCTATTTCCATTCTGTTTCATTTGTCTTTTTGCCTATATCTGCATGCGTATCATACTGTTTCAGTTGCCAAAGGTATGTACCTAGTCTTGACATCTGGTATGGCTAATCTTCCAACTTTGTTTCTGTTCTTCACTATTATCTTGGCTGCTCTTCTCCCTTTTATCTTCTATGTGCATTTGGGGATCAAGTTGTCAGTTGTCACCAAAAATATCATGGAATTTTTATTGAAATGGTGCGTACTTAGAAATCACATTGCAGAATATTATATTGACAGTAATCCCATCCATGAACTTGGCACATCTCTCCATTTATTTAGGTCTTATACACATTTTTTAGATAGATTTCTTGGTGCCTTATGTTTTTTGTTGCCATTATTTAGTTTTTAAGAAGACAAATTAGGTGATATATAGGATAGAAATAGACTTGGAGGCGGAACAGTTAGATGACAACTTCAGTTTAAGTTCAGTGAAATGTAAGAGTTTGAACTATAATAAGATAGTGGCCTTTTCTTGTAGACCCTGGATTGACAGGTAAGACCCAAAGGTGGTACAAAGAGGCGCTAAATCCTCCAATTTCTAAAGACAGCTGCCAACAATTGAGATGTCTCTCTCATCTATTAAGAAATACAGAACTAGCCCTGCAAACACCCCAGCCTCCCTGCCAAAAGGACAGGGAGAATTGTTGGAGTAGTTGGGAGAGCAGTTTCATGGGGAGGAAGTTTTCCTCTCCACCCCCAAGCAAATCGAGAGGCTCCCAAGAGAATCAGTCCCTGAGATTGCAGGTATCTGCAAGAAAAGGTATTAGCATCTCATTCCTGGATCCCACATCCACGTAGGGAGCTTGTTGATTAAAAAATAATTGGAATCTATAGTGACAGCAGAAAAGACTTTTTAAAATCTCAAACCTTTTAAGACAGCAAGAGGATTCATCGAGAATAGCTGGAGTGACACTGTGGAATGAGAACTATATTCAATTTCCTATGTAGTTAATTTAATTATTATTATACAGCTCAACTATAAATAACATAAAGCAATATCTGATCTTAACCACAGACCCTTTAGCAGTTGGTGAAATGCTTACATAGGCATTTCTTTGCTTATCCTCATCATTTTTCATTTTCCCAGTGGTCTCCACACTATTTCTAAGGGGAAAGTCTTAGAACTTGACCTTTATTACAAGTGGCAGAAAATTATCAGACTCATGGTAACATTGCTGCAAATTCAGACAGAATTAAAACCTTTTTTTCCTTGCTTATAAAAGCAGTATATATTGGTTGCATAAAATTGGAGGAAAGAAAACAAAAAATAAAAACCCAACTATAATAAAGAAAATTAAAGTCACCTATAATCCTGCCACGTAGGTAAGACCACACTATTAACACTGTGTTGTATTTCTTCTAGGTTTTTTTAGTACATGTGTGTGTGTGCACACACATATAAAAATAAAAAATAAGAAAAAGAAAGTATTAAGTAATTTGGGATTATACTATAAATTGCTAACCATTTTTCATATTATAGTTCTATTGTGAACATAATCCCATACAATTAATTATTCCTTAAAAACATAACTTTTAATGACTGCAAAGTATTTCACCATGAAATTGAATCACACTTTATTGAACCATTTCCTTATTGCTGAGATTTGATCCATTTGCAATTCTTAAATACTTTAAAGAAAGCGCCAACTGAATGTCCCAAAATGTTGGGCAGCGGGGAGGGGGTTGCCGGTTTAAAGAGACAACTCGTAAAACATTTTGTTGCCCTTTTTCAGACCTTTACCTCTGTTACACCAGGGCCTGGAGTTTAGCCTGGAGTTTGGCCCTGCCCACAAGACGTTTCTAGCCAATTAGGAGGATGGTAAACCCTCACCGGAAAACGAGCCCGGGGCAATGAAAGAGACAGCAGGCTAAGCAAGCAGCCCTTGGAGAGCGGATATTGGTGCTCACAGATGCCTATGTGCTCATCTACCATGTTCCAGTTGCCTTGCAGTCGCTCTGGGGCCACCTGGTAAGTTCTAGCTAATGGAATGTGAGTGAAAGTGAGTTCTCCATTTTTTTTAGTTAGTATTTTTTGTTAGTATTTTTGTGGTTTACAGTGAAGAACTCTAAGAATGTGGAGTTGCAATGGAGAAGCAGTCTGGGTCACAGCTGCCATAGAGCAAGGAAAGTTGTCTGACTGTGGGTGAGAAAGAAAGCTTTGTTGTATGAGCCACAGAAAGTTCTAGAATTACTTGTTACTGCAGCATATGCTCTCCTGTCCTGACTATTACATTATTATAGGAACCAGAAATAATCACATAGATCAAGAATTTAAAATAAGCACAATAAAGAACTTTGAAGAGATGAGTGGCTATTCGTGACATGATGCAGAGACAAGAGGTTTTAAAGGAGAACATGCTGGAGATACTGATTATATTAAAAAATAACGGCTAAAATAAACTTGAGAGATGGATACATAGCAGAAAGTACACATAGTAGTTGAAAAATTAGTGAACTGCCATATCAGAGCAAGAAACGCTCCCAGAAGATAAATTACAGGGAGGATAAGAAACGAAGGGGAAAAATAAAATAGTAAAACAAAAGAGGGGCAATACAGATAATTGACGATCATGAACTATGAATCAAGGACTGCAAGTAACTCACATCTGTGCCCTGAGTTTTAAAAAAAAATAGAAAAAAAGAAAAAGTCAAGTGAACATATGACTGACCTGAAGAGATCTAGTTCTGGCTCTGACTCTGATGCAAACTTACTGTGTACCTTGGAAGAATCATTCAGTGCTTTGAAACCTCATGTTCCTAAACTACAAACTCTTAAGGAGAAGGAATATTTGGCGAAGAGTCACGCAGCCTGGGAACTGAATCTTAACTCAGTCACTACCTTGGTTAACGTCTGACTTTCTTAGAATATTAGTTTCTTTATACGTCAAATAAAGATAATATACCTACCTATGTTCCTGGCATACAATAGGTACTTCCTGTTCCCTTCACGTTAAGAAAATTCTAAGTCTAAAATCACGATTCGAGTTCAACACAGCTCTCTTACAAGTGAAGAAATTGAAAAATAGAGAAATTAAATAACTGACAAAAAGAATATTCACCAAGTAAATATCTGAATCGTGACTGGTATTAAATTCTCTTGACATTGAGATTGTTGATGCCCCAAGTATTTATCACTTGTTTCTCTTTTGTGAAGCTAAGCTTAATCATAAGAAGAATATATCTCCTTTGGAGGAAGTGTTTTTTTTTGTAAATTATTCAGTTTGTCATTCAGCCTAATGAAGTAGTTGAATTTCACAGAAACGAAGTGGGAGATGAGTGAGTTGCTCCTGAGCACCAGGAAAGTTAGAACTCATTTTTCCTTAAAATGAAGGCAAAGGCCGAGTGGGGAAAAACTGTGAATAATTTTATACGTTAGGCTGGTGATAAAGAATGTTGCTCTCTTTAATATCTCATCAACAGCAGTGATTGCTTTCTGTTACCAATGTAGTAAGTGGTTAATTGGAAAATCTAAAAGTGTATAAAGAAAAATAACCAAGAGTGACACCATCTAAACATTACTCTCAGCTCTGGTAAATTTCGTTCTATTTTCTTTTCCATTGAGATATTTTATGGAACATATTTGAATATTTAATTTTATATTTTGACATTTAACTTTAACATTTTAGCATAAGTATTTCATGTTATTTCAGAGTCTTCTTAACACAATATCAAATGGCTATATAATATTTATTGAGAATGGCGGTTTATTTAATTATACTTCTGTTAATCACTTAGGTTATTTCCAACTTTTTGCTATTACATGAGCAATGTAGCAAATATCTTTATCAACAGAGATTTTTTTTGTATTAAAGATTACTGGGCTAAAGAATATAAACATTTATAATTCTTGTGACACACAGTAATTCTCCAAAAGGATCCTATTCATTTGATACATAAACTGTCATTTTAAACTTTCAGGTTATTTATTAATTTTAAATTTGAATTTATTTATCATATTTATAATTAAAATGAAATTTAACAATCATTTAAAAAATTACAGATGTAATACATGATCATTGTAAACATTTTACATGATGCAGAGATATATAAAATTAAAAGTGAAATTACTCCATAATGTTATATCCCAAAGTAATTACTGTTTATAGTTTGTTGTATATTCTTCCAGATTTTTTGATATGCATATACTGACATTTATTACAGTCATTGTCAGCATTAAAAACAAGCATAGTGTTTTGCATCTTGTTTTTTTTTCATTTATTGTGATATCTTTGACATCTTGTCACATTGGCACATGCAGATCTACCTCATTCTTTTTAATAGCTGCATGGTATGAACATAACACAATTTCTTTATCCCATTTCCTTTGATGGACGTTTGGGTTAGTTCCAAGTTTTTTTTCCTGTTACAAACAATATTGCAATGTGAGTTCTTGTATGTATGGTTTATATTTAATGAGCATTTACTGCTGTGAAAATGTGACTTTGAAAATAATTGTTGGCAAGATGATTCTCTCTATGTGCTGAAATATACAATATTTAAACACCATTTAAAATTTTAAATTTGATTTGAGTCATTTCTATTAAAACCAGGTTAAAATCACAATGATCTTTTCCTCTTATATAGGAATGAATCCTTTTGCTCCAGATGGGACATAAAGCTCCTTAAATTGAAATTCATTGCATGGGGGCTCTGATGGCCCTTAACAGATGGAAGAACAATCTCATTCGGGTGGTTATGTAATTCAGTGATTATCATGGAACCCTTCAGATAGCATGAGACAGAAGGTGGACAGAGTAAGGCTCGGTAGCAAAGGCAGGTGATGAGGCTGTGGATTCACTATACTTGCTTCTTTGTATTTATTTGCTGGCGTCATTAGGACTAGAATCTGAGATCAGAGCCCTGTAGCATGATCTGGTCTAATGGCTAACCTTGGACTCTCGGAAATGAAACGTTGAGATGCCAGTTGGAATTCAAATAGTTTCTCATTAAATGACCTTGAGAGGGTTGTTCCATTTTTCTGAAAGTCTCATTTTTACAAGTGTGCCAGATAATGCCTCTAGTAGGAGGGTATGATATTAATATTTATTTGGTAGATATTTATTGAGCGTTATGTGCTAACAACTATTCTAAGTGCTACAGATATAGGTGTAAATAAAACAGATGAGAATCTATTTTCGTTTTCCTCAAAGGTGACGTTGTTACCTTTCTCAGCTGAAAGTAATCAACTGATCTGCTTAAATTTAGTCAACATACTCCACAAAATTTAGCCTTTATACATTGCATGTTCTTGGTAACAGAGGCTTTCATTATGACAAACTCATTAGCTGAATCAAAAGATCCTTCTTTGGGCTTATCCATTCAACAAGGCACTATTTCTCCAGCCTTATATTATGGAAGCAGTGCTAAAATTAGCAGTCATCATTTTAGCACACTGAAACCCTCCCTGCCTTTTTCCCTCCCTTCCTTTTACCTACAACAGTGCTCAGAACAGGCATCTAGAACAGCAATGGGCACAGAGTAGGTACAAAATAAATTTTGATTGATTAAATTTCTACAAATATTTGTTGTCTAAATTTTAGGCACTAGGATAGCTTTTGGGTGTACAAGAACAAATAAAATGTGATTTCTATTTTCTAAGATCTCATATCTAGTTAAGAGATTGGCATATAGACCAGAAATATGACGAATGCTATAAGAATTACGTGCACAGGGCACCTACCTCCATCTCCCCAGATAATGTTGCTGTTCCTCCTTTTCCATCTTCTATTCAACCTATTCCACACTTCTAAATTTATCTAAAATTGGAAGACCAGATAAGTCAAAAAGAATTTGTGTGTGTATGTTTTTTGGGTGAATCAAAGATTACATTTTCTATCCTTTTAAGAGTGTGTTTGGAGGCAGCATTGGTAAATGTTTTATACTTGTTTGCAAAGTTGGTATAAATATTTCAGGAGACAATCGAGCTTTTCTCATTAAAGCCCATTTTCCTGTCTCTGTATGCAGAAGTTTCTAGCTATAGAGAAAAAGTACTATTTAAAATAATTGTGACGATCCTAATTCCACGGCAACCATGACAAATGGACTTTTTCTGCCATAATAGGTTTTCATGAGCTTATTTTTAGTTAAAAGAATGATAATTTTTGTTATTAAAATCCCTTATAACCTAATTTGATCTCTATTTTTAAACTTGTCCCCAGTTAAAGGCTATAGTGGGTTAGACAGATCAGAATCAATTTATCTTTCAAACCAATCGCACAATCTGAATCAATGTTCTCAGACAGATTTGATATTTGTAGCTAGGTTGCTAGATATCCTAAATCTTCCTTCTTATATTTCTGCATATCGGGAAAACCAGTGAGTAAACAAAAAGCTTCTTTAGTACTTTCCATAGAATTACATTTAAACGTGCCGTTAATGCACGTGTGAGATTTTAATTTCCCCTTAGGTCACTTTTAATGTTCTACCCATAGATGGCAGCAAGTGACCAGGCTGCTAAATCACCAGGCCTTCTTGTCAGTCCTTATCAGGTGATTTGTTGTAAAATCTCAGTAAAGGGAAAAATGGGGAAAAGAACAGATCACCTCATTCAGTTATTTGAGATGTGGCTCTTCTCTTCAGATCTGGAAACCTTTGTTCTATTCTGATTCTTCTTTCTGAGGCTTAAGAGAAGAATCCTAGCAGCATCCAAACAATGGCCAAGGCCGTCCAGGGAGAGCATGAGGTTTAGGACTTCCCTGGATTGCCCAGTGCCTTCTGCCTTGGTTCCTTCGCCTCTGAGCATTATGAACTGGAAGTTCTTCTGAAAATTCAACCTTGTCTATTTGGTCCCTGTGGATCTGGAGTTCCTCTCTCTTATTTTTCAACCTCCCAGCAAATTGTATTCTTGGGCAGCCCTTATCTTGAGTCCTGCTATGTCCCTTTGGGCCCCATGAAGTTAGAGAGTCAACCCGCAGATACTTTCAACAGGGTCACTTGAGGTAGGCTCCAACTGGTTAATAGGTATACATACATTTATTCTGTGCTTATTATTTGTCTAGTGCTGTGCCATACGTCATCTCATTTGCTCCTTACAAGTGCTTTACAAATTAGGTATTATGAATCTCATTTGACCAACGAGGAAATGTTCACAGTCATAAACCCTGTTTAAACTGCTTTGGCTACCTTAAGGAGGCTCCTTCTTAGGATGAGGTATGACTTTGACCTTCTCGACTAGTTTGTACAGATTACCGCCATGTGTATCAGGAAAGATACGAATATTCCTTACCCTTGAAGACCTTACAGTGGGAGGGCCTACCCACATGAAAAAGACATCAAGACAACAGAATTTGAGAAAGCCCAAATTATGATAATTGGGGCCTTTGGAAGATACTGAAATAAAAAGGTTGTTACGGGGTTTCTAGGTTTTCACAGGAATCGAAGAAGCCTGGGTAGAAATGGAGGCTAATCGGGGTCCTGTTTGAATTCAAGATGTAATATCCTGCTCTTCCAGTTTCCCTCGATTGGTATAATGTCATGCACTTGGCTAGGGTCCTCTTGTTGCAAGGGCAAAGATGTAGTGAACCGGATCCTCGAACTCTCCAGGGAAGCTGGGATCTGAATCTACTCTCAGAGTGTCTCTGGCTGTGTATGGTCCCCTGAAGCACCAGCAATAGATATTTTGTAAGAATCCATAGTTTACAAATTGCCTACAAGCACATGCAAAGATGCTCAACATCATTGTTCATTAGGGAAATACAGATCAAAACCACAGTGAGATACTACTTCACGCCAACTAGGAAGGCTACAATAGAAAAATCAGATAACAACAAATATTGATAAAGATATGAAAAAACTGGAACCCTCACACACTGCTGGTGAGAATGAAAAGTGATGCAGCTACTTTGGAAAACAGCTTCCTCAAATGATTAAACATAGAGTTAGAATGGATGGCTGCATTCCACTCCTACGTTTATACTCAAGGGAAATGAAAAAGTGTGTCCGCACAAAAATTTGTACACGAATGTTTATAGCAGCATTGTTCATAACAGCCAAAATGTGGAAACAACTTGAATGCCCACTGACTGATGGATGGGTCTGTCTGTACAGTGGAACATTGTTCAGCAGTAAAAATGAATGAAGTAGTGATTCATCTACATAGATGAACCTTGAAAACATTAGGCTAAGTGAAAGAAGCCAGTCACAAGAGACCACATTGTATGATTCTACTTATATGAAATCTCCAGAGTAGGCAAATCTGTAGGGACAGAAGGTAGATAAGTGGTTGCCTAGAGTTGGGAATGGGGTTAGAGGAACAGGAAGGTGATAACTTTTTGAGGCGATAAAAAAGTTCTAAAATTGATCGTGATGAAGGTTGCCCAATTCTTTAAATACACTAAAACCCATTGAGTTACACTCTTAAAAGAGTGAATTGTATGACATGCGAATTATGTCTCAGTAAAGCTGTTCATTAAAAAAGATTCCATAATCCTCTACAGGTACTTACGTAGAACTTATTTGCCAGGTACTGTTCTAAGCACTTTGCCTATGTTAACTCTTTAAATCTTCCCCACAATCTCATGAGGTAGGCAATTTAATCTTGCCTGTTTTACAGACAGGGAAGCCAAGACACAGGGGCATGAAGGATCTTGCCCAAGGTTACTTAGCTTACAAGACAGGCTGCATTAGAATCTCTTGCGTAGAACTGGGAGGCCTCCAGAATTTCTGCTCTTAATTACAGGCCATACTGCCTGTGAGAGAAGAGATCTTTGTGTGTGATCACCTAGTTAAACCCTCCCTTGTTTTATGTATGGGAAAATGAGGCCCACTTAGGGTGGAGCTGGCACAGAGCCAAGCCTCCTGCTCCTGGTCTGGACCTCTCTCCGTGTCGTCACATCACCTCCGTGCTAAAGGGCTAGCCAGGACAAGCTCGGAGCCATCCATGTACACAGGAGACAGTTTTTTCTTAGAATTAATTATTATTATTTTTGAATCTGAGAGATGAGTCAAGTCAAAATGCGGAGATGGTAGCAGTGGGATGTTAAAAAAGAAGAAAATGCAGGAGCAGACGATAAAATTGGTTGGGGATTTGGGAGTTTATGGAGGTAAAGAGAAATAATATGCAAGCATGTCCATGCAATATTGCCCATTTCATTCTTCATTATGTATCATCAGAAGGTTTCAAGGGAAGTAAATTTGCAGAAAAATCTTGCTTGAAGTTAGAGTGGTTCTTTTTTCTGTGAGCAGCTATTAGGTATTCCATATTGCATTTCTGTTTCACTGTTAAGTCTCATGAGAAAGGGAGTGGGGTGTCAGGCTGTGGAGAAGGGGGGGGAGCAGAGACGAACCTGGGCATTCTATTAAGGCGACATAAGGTCACAGAGTATCGAAGCAAGCCTTCAGAATTAGCATACGATCAAGTTCTCCACCATTCTTACCTAAATCTGCCTTCTTCAGCAGACCTCCGTCCGCTTCCGTCCGCTTCCGGGCTCCTCCTGACTCTTTACAGTTTTGGCAGTTAATTTGCCCCGAGGTCCTCCGAGTTTTCTTTGAGGCTGAGCTATCTTTCTGTTCCCTGGCATTTCAGTCATCTTTCTTGAATTGCTCAATTGCTCTGTTCATTCCCACTGCTGTCTCTTAAATGGCTCAAAATGGAGCACAGCTTCAAAGAGCACTCTGATACTTGTAGTCTTACCTGTGATTTGTAACCTCGAAGGTTTCCCTCAGAGGATTCTGTATGTCTGTGGGCAACGTTAGATTACAACATGTTTGAAAGAACATCGCAGTGAACGTGTGAATGCAAGACGTGGGAGAAGAGCAAACTCATGCAAAAGTAAATAAAATACATTTGAGGTGAGAAAGAACAGCAACAATAAAAACTAAGGATACAAGGAGGCCTACTGTGAAGCTGTAGGTAAATGACAGCCAAAGTCGGGCTAGCAGGAAGTGATAAAGGTTGGGTGACTCAATCTGAATGAATGAAAGCTCATGGTGATGGATGGATTGAGAGGAATTTTCCCACAAACCAGGACAAGGCTCCAGGTCTAATAATTATACATCAGCCCCTATTTCATTTAGCGATCAGTACGGCAACAAGGAATAGTGAGAGCCTTTCAGCTTAATTTAGGTGAACGTAAGATAAGTGTTTTCAGTCACTGTGTATAAAACTATCCAGGACAATAAAACGAGCTGCAGCTTAAATCAGGTGGACAATCTTGGTGTTTTAGATTCAGCCTTTCATCATCATCCCTTTTAATGAAAATCATAATAAGGACAACAGTGAGTTATTATTGTCATGTGACTGGGTTTGGATTAATCTACATAGAAAGTCCTTCATTTATTTCTATCAGTACTGATTTACTGCCTACAAGTATCTTGTCGGTATTGAACTAGATGGAAAGTAGTAGATAGCACTGTGCGGGACGTGGGTCGCCTGTCCAACAACCATTTCCCCCTTTTTTTACTCTTAGAACTCCATTTTTTTTTCAGCCTGGCAGTGTGCCCAGCCCCAGGGAGTGATGTGATTGGCTTATGCCAGTCATCAGTTCAGAGCTTCCCTTTGACACTGATTGGCTCAGGGATGAGCATGTGACTCAGCTCAGTCTATGAAGACTTTAGCCACTGAGGGATTCTGGGGAAAATGTTGCTCCCTGATTAAATAGAGTAGCATGATGAGAAATGCATTTTGTCACATTCCATTTCTTCCTGTTTGGATGTGGTTGTGTGAAGACGTGAAGTCTGCAGCCATGCCAGCCATTTTGTGCTTGTGAGTTGGGGTGGGAGAGGTCCTGTCAACTGCCCGAGAGACAGCAAGAGCTCAGCCTTTGCTGATACCACGAGCTGCTGGAATTGCCTCCAGATGTTTTGTGGTGTGAAATAAACACCTATTACTGGGGCTGCTTTTAGTCAGTTATTTCCTTCCTCGTAGTTAAAAGGATCCTACCAGATATGAATGCTTTACTCTTAGGTCACTAAATATGGAATGTCTGATTTCAAATCAAAAGTTTAGTTTATTATATCTCAAACAAGAAGCAGTCCAATGAATCAAAGTGTGGGCCTAAACTATAGACATAGTTTTGCCATCTTAACAGTAGCTTGTTTATGCCAGCAGAGAAGCGTAGAGAGCGAGGAGCGATGAAATAGCGAAAGGCGGTTTCCACAGCTCGTTGAAAATGGAATTTTTTCCTTGCAAGAAGTGGTCCAAAACCTGGAAGAAGTGGTAGTCAGTTGGTGCAAGGTCTGGTGAATACAGTGGATGACAGAGAGTTTCCAAGTTCAGCCTCTGTAGTTGAGCAGCGTTGTTTGTGCAACATGTGGTTGAGCGTTGTCTTGCAAAATGAATTGACCTGTCTCTGTTGACCAATCTCGGCTGCTTAATCACAAGCATCTTCATCATTTCATCCAGTTGGTAGCAGTAGACATCTGCTGTAATCCACTGACCAGGTTTCGTGAAGCTGTAGTGGGCAATACCAGTGCTGGACCACCAAACGGACACCATTAGCTTTTTTTGATGAATATTCGGTTTTGAACTGTGTTTTGGCACTTCATCTTTATCCAACCATTGTGCTGAACACTTGCAGTTGTCAAAAAGAATCCGTTTTTCATCACATGTAACAATACAGTATAGAAATGGTTTGACTTTATGTCATGATAGCAAAGATAGGCAAGCTTCAAGACAATTTCTCTTCTGATGAAGAACCCATCTATCCAGCTTCTTTACCTTGCCGATTTGTTTCAAATGGTCCCATATTGTTGGAATAGTAACATCAAACCTTGCTGCTAAGTCAGGTGTAGGTCAAGACGGATTCACTTCCACTACAGCTTTCAGGTCATCATTGTCCACCTTGGTCTCAGGTCGCCCACGTGGCTCATTTTCAAGATTAACATCACTAGAATGGAACTTCTCAAACCATTGACATACTGTGCATTCATTAGCCACATCCTGCCTGAACACTTTGTTGGTATTTTGAGCTGTCTGTGCTGCACTGGTTCCATGACAAAACTCATATTCAAAAATAACACAAATTTTTGACTTATCCAGGGTTTCACAAAAATTGCTATTAAAAAAATTTGAACGATAATCACAAGCCAAACCATGCTTTTGAGAAACTGAAGATGTACCTTCACAATAAAAATAAAACAAGAAGTGTCAAAGTGAAATGTCAGAGATATCAACAGTCAAATTTAGTACTTAAGGAAATCAGACATTTCATATTTAACAATCTAATAATTTAACATTTGCTACCACGAATGTGAAAACAGCCAATACATCCATCTGGGGTGTAAGCAGTGAGTTTGTCCCAACATCCCCTGAGGCTGAGCTGGCTTTCTGCTCCCTGGCATTTCAATCATTTTAATCATCTGATTTTGGGCACATGCATTACAGTTTTACAAATAAAGTCCCTGAAGAGAAAAACAAAACCAAATTAAAAGTTTGCTTAAACAAACTGATCCTATAAAATCCTTTTGGAGTAAAAGCTGATGAAATAAATGTTTCTCTAGTGCTAGTGTGTTCAGGATTGTTAAACAAGGCAAAAATCCAAGAAAGGAAAAAAACTTCCAACAAAAGAAGCACACATGAGTGATCTGAGACTCGGGAAAGGAAGCTCAGAGTGCAACTCCAAAGCTTTGCTTTTGTGCCAATAAAAGTGCCTTCAGAGCAAAGAAGCAAGTTAATTTCCAGGCCACATTTTACAAATTGGCACCTCTTCAGTTTGCCTTCACTCAAAACCCCAAACAACCAAGCGCCACCTCCTACACAAAATAGAAAGACAAAACAAATCTTTCATATACACTCTCACTTAGCTAAACGTAACGCCACAGAAGTGACCCTGATGGAAGCAACATTTGGGATGGGAGTTCTATGTGGGATGAAATACTTGACGAATTAATTCACCCAACTAACTGCCAAGGGAGACCAAGGCACTGCGCTAGGGACTACATGGGATTCAAATATAAGGCACCAAACTTTGTGATGTAGAAATTTTGATCCTTGACCTATGCAAATTCCACTCTGGCACAAATTGTAAGGGTATAAGCACTACAAGAGAGACCCAAGATTATGTGCTGTGGGAGACACCAGATGAGAGAGATTCTAGCTCACCAAAAGAATGAGAGATTGTTTCATGAAAATGTGGGTGTTTGATGTGAGCTTTGAAGAGTGGGTAGTACTTGAGCCTAAGCGAGTCAGAGAAAAAAGATGCTCCAAGCAGAATAAATGTGTTGCTACTGAAGAATACTGTATTTTAATTTAGCCAGGGCATGAAGACAATGTAGTGGATTTTATCATGGGAAAAACATAAAGAGCAAAAGAGTCGGGTAAGGTTGTCATTCTGCAGGCAGTGGGGAGTCCTGGAGTGTTTAGCAGCAGGGCATGACATGTTCAAAGCTGTGCTTTAGGAAGATCAAGCGACAACAATGAGAGGTATGTCCAAAGGTGGGAGGAGACTGAAGACCACATGACCAGTTGACAAACTGTTATGATAGTTCAGATAAAATAAAGTTCTTACTAGGATTATGGAATTGAAAGCGAGTAGGAGAGTGGATCTGAAACCTAAATACAGAGTTAATAGGATGCAGCAAATGGCCAGAGGAGGGAGAAAAAATTCACCCAGCTTTTGTCTCTAATGTGAGTTTCTGAAAGGATAGAGTACCCTCCCAGTCTAAAGGTTTTGTTTTCGTTAAAATCAAACTGTTCTAGTGAATATCTTTCCCATTAAATCAAGTTAACTGAAGCCCCTTTGTGATTCTAAGATCTTCGTCAGCCAACTCAACAGGCAGCTTTGGGGGACTCCTGGCCGACTGCCTCTCCCTGGCAAGCTGTCACTGATGAGGCTAACAGTGGCGCTGGTCTTGGCAACACTGTATATCCGTCCATGGGAACCAGGCCTGGGACCAGCAGTCCTCTTAACTTCCAATACACTTCGTTATTAATCACATTCAGCTTTAATATTTGCTAAGCTTCTTGGAAGGCAGTCTCATAAAGAATGTCAAAGAGCGTTTGAGAAGGGTGGGTGTGTGTTTGTGGTCACCTAGGGTATAAAGTCCCTGATCCTGAGCTCAAAGGACAAGAGGCCCCTGAGGCCAGCACAGGAATGACAGCCCAAGTATTGAGAACTTCTAAGGGGAAGTAAAATCCAGGAGGAAGCAGAGTCATATTCTGGTTGCCAGTGAAGTATTTTTCCAGGGCTAGATTTTTCTATCCTGGTTTTTAATTCTACTAGGGAAAATGACTTTTCCTCACACAGGTCCGTACAATCTGGGTCTTTGCTACTGGCCCGATACCATTTCCTTCCATCAGCCCAGGGACACCCTGGTCTCTGGCCCCGAGGAATGGAGCCTCTGAACCTGATATGCTGGCTTGGTATCTCCACGCCTCGCATCTGTTGAGTCCTTTACCTGGAATGACCTTCTCCCTCTCTTTGTTGCCTCAAAGGCCAGTTTGAACATTACCTCCTCAATGCCCTGCAGGGCCCCAAGAGTGATCTGCCAGTGCCACAGAGCACTTACCACCTGCCATTAACGGTTACCCTTATCTTCTCTGCAGACCGTGTTCTCTCAGGGTGGGGGCTGCTCCTTATTCATCTCTGGATCTCTGGCCCAGCCCAGAGACTGTACACAGAAGGGAGGCAACACTGACAGCATGAAAGAATGCAGTCTCTGAATGGGCTAATGATCATCAACAGGTAGCAGGCTAGTGTCTTACGTGATGGATTTTCCTTCTCCTGACATATCTGTTCTAACATTTACAAACCTGTGGCTCTTCTTATTAGAGGCTGACCTAGTTGGTACATTCCCTGGCCTTCATCCAGCTCTTCTGCTGACTTAGATTCCTATACGTGTTCTGGTTCAGCTCTTTAGTTAGTAAAGAAAAGAAACCACTCAAAAAAGATCAAGGAAAAAAAAAGTTATTTTAAGGACGTGGCTATTTTATAGCATCCAAGGGCAGGAACAATGGATAGCTGTGTCTCCGTGAACTAGAACTAGGAACTGGGAAGTCCTCCGTGCATCCCTGCACCAGGTGTTTACTGAGTCCCCATTTGCACCTGGTGCTGTTCTAGAGGCTGAAGAGTCAGCGTGAAAATGACAGGCAAGTCCTGAATCTGGGAGCTCATGTTCTAGAGGGTGTGGTTGCAGACAAGGACAACATACATGTAAGTGAATGACAACGTCAGAAGATGCTAAGTATTTTGAAATATACAAAAGACGGTAATGTGATAATAAGAAACTATACTATTTCAGATTGGGTAGTCATAAAAATTCTCTTTGAGTTGGTGACATTTGAGTGCAGAGCTGAGAGGCCCAAGAGAGACAGTCTTGTGCAGATCTGGGGGGAAGACCATTTTAGGTTAGGGAATGGAAGGGCAGGAGATTCAGAAGGGAATGTATTTGATGCGTTCCAAGAACAGAAAGCCTGTGAGGCCTCCCTTGCAGACTCTGAGGAGCCACAGAGCTCTGGTCTCTGTTTCTCTGTTTGCAGTTGCTTATCTTCCCCCAGCCCAGGGATCAGCGCTGTGTCAGCCTTTGCTGCATGTCATGACGTCTCAGCCATATCCGCTTCTACCAACTGACAGTCTTGTCTTCTAGGAACGATCATTGATCATCAGATCTGCTCGGCCTGTTCCCTTCATACAGAGTCCTTCAGCAGGTCAGAAACCCGGGAGGGATTCTTGCCACTTTCCTCTCCCTTCTGTCCTGGAGGAAGCCCCTTATCGCGACCTGTCCATTCTTCCTCCAAAATGCTGCTTCTGTCTTCCTACTTTGCTCTATCTCCACTGTCCCCCACGCCCATCCCCAGCCAACCCATTATTATCTCTCACCTGATCTATTGAACTTGTCTGTTCATGGGTCTCCCTGTCTTCATCTTGCTCCCCATGAATCCACTCTCCATAAAATAAGATGGTCAAATTGCTAATTGAGAGGATTGCTATGGTGGTGGTGCATATTTGGGGGGGGATTTTTTAGATTCTACCTCCTTGTTGGGAAATTTGATACACCTCTGGGGACACATAAAGTGTTATGTTACTGATTGGAGAGTTTGCATCTGTGAATAGTGTGGAGGCAGAAACCACCCCTTTAGCCCACTGTTTTGGGACTCATTGTCCATTTGCTCTTGCTAGCATGGCCTTGATCTTGTGCCAGTTCTAGAGGGGGAGAGGAAGAGCACAGTTATTAGACCTTTGCCGACCACTTATCTGCACTACTATTATTAGCCACCAACTATTGTGTTGATCTTGTTCTGCTCACTAGGACAGGTACATCCTAGGATCTGCATCTACATCTGTTGAAATCCTCACCGAGCTCCCTGTCGAGGGTTGCTTGATTTAGCAAATAATAACACAGGATACCCCAATTAAATTTGAATTTCAAATAAACACAAAAAATAAGCGTTTCAGTATTCATATGTCCCAAATAGTGCATGTCCTGTATTTTATCTGGCAACTCTACCCTGCCCCTGGCTGCAGTTCATAAGCCCATGTCTGGGTATTTCCTCCCATCTACGCCTATCTAGCAAAGCAAGGTACACTCTCAACCGGATGGGAGGTGACAGTGGAAAATGCTGCCGCATATCTTTTCCTTGACACATTGAGTGCCACATCCCCAAAGAGTCTGTCTGGTCCCAACACCCTTGGCTTGCCTTTGATGGTGTAGAATTCTTCATTTATAATGTTCAAGAGATCTAGTCACAAAGGGGCCTTTAAAATAGTTTGACTATTATAATGATGTGTGCAGTATACAATTTCCCTTTGATATCCCTTCTAGTCTCTCCCTCCGGTGGTTTACAGCATTAGAGTCTCATAGAACCTTTGATCAATGAGCTTTACTGAACGATCTCATTCAAATTTATGAAATCTTACCTGGAGATAAGCATAGGCCTCAACACCCTCATTTTGTAGATGAGGACACTAGAAACAAATCCTTTCCATTGTGCTAAGAGCTAATTTTCAGCTGTGTCAGGGATCGATAAGTAAATACACAGATAATGAAATTTAAACAGATAATATTGGAACTAATTCATATTCCGACACGTTTTACCACTGAGATGAGATAAGCTATGAGTGTGAGAAAGGTCAGCTGGGGAGGGGCTATGAGAGGAGATGTGAGCCTCTATTTGATGACCCAAGGAAAGGAAATGATATCTTTACACTAACTCTATGAATACAACATTTTTCAAGACTGCCAAAGTTAATTTCTTTAAAACAAAATTTTTCTTAAGCCAGATTAAAGTATATCAAAAGTTTACTTGACTGTAATCCAATCAATATCGGGAATTATACTTTCAGCTCAGATGTTATGTTGCGTGTCTCCATAGGGAGCTCTTGGTGGAGAACTGTAATGTATTAGTTTCTTTAACTCTGTTTCCACGCCATTTTCCCTAATGGCAAATAATATATATTTTTAAATGGGCTGCACAATAAACACAAGGGAACAATAAACGATGAATAAGACAGTGCTTCTCAATCCCATTTACTTTTGGCTGTATTTTCTGGGATTCTTAGGGGATACATTGTAGCAACTTTTCTTACACTCAGATTGCTGTGCCAGATAGCTTAGTAGTTTAATGTATCTCCACTACCAATTATTGACAATATTTTTCACAACTGGTTTAGTAGCAAGGATATTTCAAAATCATCTTATCTTTGTGGAATGGATTGCAGAGAGAAGGCCGTCTCCTTCAGTTCTATAAACAATTATGGAGCTGTTTAGCACTGTTAAGAAAGTTGGATGTACTTTAATTTCTTTATTGCTAACGCCATTAAGGTAGACCATAGTCTTTTGTAAACTAACACATCATATGTAGAGCTCATTTCAAGTTAGGTAAAATTCTTGTGAGTTGGATGTTTCTTTTATTTCTGTAAGAAATTAACTATGATGAAGGAATTGAAAATGTCAGCTGGGTACCTCTTGGAGCCTTTGAAACAAATATGATTTAAACTCCCCTGTATGGTCACAGGTTCAAGGGACCAACATACCTCCTTCAAACAAGGATGTCCAAACCCCTTAGGAGCAGTGTATGACGAAGTGCATTTTTCTCTACTTGCAGGGATATGACAGTCAATATTTGCCTTTCAGAGCAGATTTGCCCGTGCCCTAGGGGGGCTATTGAGAAGAGAGGAAATTGTGAGCTCTGAATTTCCAGCTTCTATAGACTCAGCTGAGAATGTGATTTTCTTTTCCAACCTTCCGAATGGCTGAGGATGGGTTTTTTTCCAGCCAAATTTGAAAACTATTCATGAAGAAAATTAATTTTAAGACATAAACAAGTAATTTGAGATAAAATCTAAGACATAAACAAGTATTTTTTAATGTGTTTTGTGTGTGTTGCTATTACCTCATTAAACAATGTCAGAACATGGCCAGAAGGCAACGGTCGAAGGAGTCGCTGCTTAATGAGATTGTAATGAGGGAACATTGAAGCTTGCTTTTTCCCTGTGCCTATTCCAAAATTCATGGCTTAATGGGAGAAAGCATATTGGAGCTCAAGCTCTCAAATAATTTAAAGATATGTCTTAGGATATTTGCTTTTCTTGTTAATTTTTGATTGTGTCAAGACGTAAAAGTTAATAAATGAACTTTTAGTGAAGCTGTAGTGTGTAGTGGTTAAGAGTCTAGGAATTCTGCTGCTAAATAACTGTGTGACCTTGGACATAGTGTGCAATAAATATCAGCTATAATTATGATTTACAATTGAGAAAATAGAAGGATTTGGATAGACAAATTCCAAAGCATAGAATAGGAAAATTTTTATACAAACACTTCAGTATGGATATCTTATTTACTTTACGTATTAGGGATTTGACTGTAACAAACTGATTGCAAACCACTTGAGGATATTTGCTGCATTTTGTTAAACCTGGAAAATTTAATATTTATCAAGATGAAATTACTGTGAATGTTGATCTGATAATTTAATTTTTTGATTAGTGTGTGTACATATGTGTATATATACACATACACTAAGCTGAATTCAAGGTTAATAAAATAAGTGAGAGATCCAACAAAGTATAATAATAAAAATAATAAAGTTTATTCAGCATTGTATACGATCAGGCATTCCTTTTAGAGCTTTATATGTGCATTCATCTACATTTTTACAACTCAATGAAGTAAGTACTATTACAATCCCTATTTTACAGATAAGGAGACTGAGGAACAGATGTGCTAAATTGCTTGCTGAAGTCATGTAGTTGATGAACAGTAGAACTAGGATTCAGGCCCAGGGAAAGATATGTGATAGGTATCGCCAAATTGTTTAATGGCCTGTCAGAAAGACCTTGTCTTTTGGTATCATCCCGAAGTACCAATATTCCCATTACAGGAAAGTGGCCAATCTTTGTGAGAAACAAGCTGTTTTCATTTTCCTCCATAAAATAGATCTTATATTTTCATTAGTTAATATGCGTGGCTTCAATTGGTAATAACATCGTTCTGCTTTGTGGCTTCTCAGATTGGTCTCAGAAAACATCAGATACCCAGAATTTTATTATAAGTTATTGACATTCCTTTGGTGATTCACAAATGCCAGAAAACAAATGCCATGCAGCCCAGGGTTTAAAGAAAGACACTGTGCATTCTGCATTTAGTAACTGATGTTTCAAGAAAACATAGTATGGAGTGATGACACCCCATGGTCGCTGCCCTCTAGCTCTGTCCTTCAGAGGAAGCACCACCAAGGGTCTGCTAGTACTTTTCCCTCCCTCTCTAAGAATTTCCTCAGGAGACGATGCTATAAGAGCACGTGCCAAGGTTAGCCTCCCTTTCTCCTCTCGTGAGTGCTATGGCCCGCAGTACAGGGCCGGTCCTTGGCATAGTCACTCAGCGCTCACGGTAGGTGCCAGTGGCTGCGCAGTGTGGCCGCAGCTGAGATTCACACTGCAGCCCGAAAGTTGTGTTTCAGCTTGTGAGGTTACAAGTGTATCCCGTGTTTATAATCAGAGATAAAGCCCCCTTTCCCGTCTCACCTATAGGAGCCCTCTACAAGACAGAAACCCGATTTCGGTGGCCTGAGACAGATCCAGTAGAGGGAGGAGGAGAGGAAGGAGGAGGAGGCGGAGAAGGGACAGGAGGGACGCGTCCCTTGGCAGCTCCGTGCATGCTGCGGCAGAGGCAACAGGAGCACCGAGTACCAGTTGCTCAACACTTTATCACTTTGCATTGCTCTTTCTTCTCCCTTAAGTGAGTTTCCATTCTGAGAGTGCAGCTCCACAGCAGACAGGTGTGGTGGTGGTGCGTGCGGGGCAGGGGGAGGTTTGGAATGTCCAGTGCGGGAAAGCACAGGAGTGCCTACTAGCATGCAAATAAAAACTGGCCCTGGGCTGGCTTCTTTTAGCCTTCCCCTCTTGCTGAGGAGAAAGGCGATTTGTGAGGGAGACTGAGAGGGGTGTATGTTTGTGCTGGTGCCGGCTCACGGGGCGTCCTTCTGCCCCTCGGAACACCCAGACTGCTGAGGAGAGGGGCGAGGGACCCCGGCGGCGGCGGCGCGGCCAGGTCCCGGACCCTTGGTGCCGGGGAGGGGGGTGGTCTCCCTTGGCCCCGCTCCCCGGCGGTTGCCATGGTGACGCAGGGTCGGCGGCTCGGCGCGGCGGAGACAAAGCCGCCCGCCCGCCAGCCCGGTCGCTCCTCGCCCGAGCTCCTCCTCCGCGGGCGCCTCCCTCCCCTCCCAGGCGCCGCCGCCGCCGGAGCGGCTCCCGGGCCCTCGGCCGCCGCGGGCCAGGTAAGGCGAGCGCGCCCGCGGCCCGGCAGGGGTCGGCGGGACGCCGGGGAGGCGGGGTCCGCCCTTCGCGGGGAGGGAGGGGCGCCCGCGCCAGGCTGCATCCGAGTCCCCGGGGCGCACGTCCCCACCGCGAGACGGCTCGTGGCTGCCCCCGACGCCGCCGCGGCCTCCCCCGCACCCGGGAGCCGCCCGCCCCGCAGCGCTGGACGGCGCCGGGCCGCGCGAGCTCAGGGACCGCAAACTTCGGGCCGCGCGGCGCCGGGGTGGGCGCGCGGAACCTTCCCCCGGGCGCCGCCGTCCTGCTCCAACTCGAGGGGCTGGCGGGGGTCGCCTACTTCCGAGAGCTGCTGTCCTCGCTCCCTCTTTTTCTCTTTTTTGGCATCGAGGCTTTTAGGAAAAAAAAGGTATGAAAATATTTACCTTTGGGCTTTTCATATTTCACGGTTTGTTCTCTTTGAGGCGGGAATGGAGGTAGTAGGGGGAACAAACGAGAGATTTTTACAGATCTCTGAAAAGTGAGCCTTATGCTTGTGGCCGAAGCATTTTGAGGAGGCTTCTGAAGTTCGTTTGGATTTTGACTCTAACGACCTTTACCTTTGGAGGGTGTCGTTGCACCTGTAACTAGATGGGAAAGGTAGCCCGGGTTTCCCAACATCCAGCAATACCAAGAGTTTATCGCAGGACCAAGACTTTGTCGCTGAGATACTTGGCACCGATGTCACTGCTTTTGTTTCCGGGAGGTCTTGTGTTCATGCTTTAAAGAACTGGAAAATGCCTTGTGTTTTTATGGGTAAGGAAGCAATCCCCAGAGCACCTCTGAGGGCAGGCAGCTGGGCGGTATTTGCATCGGTGTTTCAGTGTGATAACGGGGGTCACGATGCAGTTGCCAAGGGCATTCGGGTACTGGAGAGGGAATTGCTCAAGTTATGGGTACCCTTGTGTTTCCTCAGTGGCCCCAAGCCATGCAATCATTTCGTGATATTAGTTTGTTGCCGCCACAAATAATAAATTAAAATTGTGATTGTGAAGACTTGTTTTTGGATACTTAGATATTGTCTTACGGGTAATAATGTGAAAGAAAACATTCATTATCAGAAATACAGCTGATCAGTTCAGAAGGAAATTGTATATATGTTAATATGATTTGTTTTAAATATTTAAGCAATACGAGGTGGCATATTGATAACTGGAAAATGGCCAACTAATTGAATTGTATAACCAACTTAGTAAAATAATGTATAAGTTAGAATAGGTCATTTAGAGAACATTCTATGGGATGAAAGGAACTATATTTTTGCTAGAAAGTAATTAATGAAAGGAAACTGGCACTGATCGTTTTGAAATGCAGTTAAGTTGATTGGAATTCTGGGTATTACAGCTACTTCAGGTGTCAGGCATAGACTGATTATCTAATATTACTCTTCCCTCTTTGGGATTTCAACACCTGTTAGCCTGCTGATTATTACATTTCTCAGGCTGTTCATATTTGCTAGCAATTCTAAGTAATGCCACTTCATTAGAAGATTGTATTGGAAACTAAAGGGTTTAAGTTGCAATAACAATTTGCAGATTATTTCACGATTGGGTTTGTTTTTAAACTGAATTTTACCTGCTGAGGATTCACAGATGCACTGCTAAATACTCTTTGATGATGGTAATGAAGTGGTGCATTGATTAAAATGAAGTAGATCTGTTTTGAGAAGATAACCCGGAGAGAAAATAAGTATTTTCTCATTTAAGCATGAAAGACAAACAGGATATTGAAGCCTAGGCACGTAATATAGACACTGAATATAGTTTCATGTTTTGTACTGAAAATAAATTATTTTTGTGTTCTTTCTGAGGTTCCAAGAGTGCAGCTGTCTTCAGATCTTTGTTAGCAAATCTAACATTCAAGTGCAAGGACTGTGTGCATGCTTTCAGCCAGATGAAACCCACACTCTGAGGTCTAGCGTACATATTTGTGTTGTGGCCCATAGTCTGAGTGTTGAAGCACGGAGCTGTCCTTTGTTAATTTAGCACAGTAAAGCCTGGTTTTCTGCCTTTGCTGCCAGCTCACACAGGCACAAGATTCAGTATAGTTTGACATCTTCAAAACTATCATTTTCTGCCAAAAATAAAGTCATTAAGCAGAAACCAACAGTCATGTATTGCATGCACTGCTTTGTTGCAGTGGTTTATTTGTAAAAGCTCTGAAGCATGAAATGAAGCTTGTGTCAGTGGAGTGAAAAACAAGAATCTGGCATGTTTATTTGTGTTACTAGTGTTTTGAAGTATGTGCATAACCAGATAGTGAAGGAAAAAATACTATAATATCCACAGCATCTCCCTAGGAAATGTAAGTGGAAAGTGTGCTTTACGTCCCTGGTTTAGATTAGCCACCTGGTGGAAGCAGGCAATAGCACTGCACATCCTCAGGTATGAAATACTAGTCATCGCTCGCTGATTCACGGCAGCCCGAGTCTTTTCCTGAATTTCTAGGCTTAAGAGTCTTAATTTGCTGAAGTAAAACTGTCTCTGATTTTTGGTATAAATTGTAAAATATGGTCCAATACAATAATTGTCATCATAGTCATGTTTGTTCTACCTGAAGAATTCTGTAACTTAATTTATGAAGCATATCTAAAGATATAAAACGAGCCAAAAATGTCGTTTATGTTAGGATTAACCTTAAATTGTGCCATTGTAAATCGGTTGTTTGTAACTATATAAGCCTGCTTGGGCAGCCTAAAGCCAGGGAAGCCTTTATTGGCTGTTTCTGGGTCAACATTCTCTTGCAATTTCTAGTTGCACTGTGATAACATGATTACTGGTTGGTAATTTAGCATCTAGTACAATGTGTTGTAGCATTTATAAAAGCACATTTGTGAAGGATGGTAGTTTTTTAATGATTTCTTCGTTACCAGATCACTTAGGTTTAGATTTGTGGCTGGGGAAAATAATGTGGCCCTGAGACCTCAAGGAAAAATGCTATAAATATAAGGTATTGTTAACTGACCTGCTGTGCATGGTAGGTATTGATCATAACTACCGTGCTGAGAAAAGGCGTGGGAGACACATGGCCATGGTGACAGGAGGTGGTGTTTAGTGACATGTATTATTAATAGTGATTGATAGAGGTTGAAAAACTTTTGTGGGCATGTGTTTTGTTTTTATGCTCTCAATTAAAATGAACATAAAATGAAGCCATTTTATAAACCACAAGTACTTGGGGAAAATGTGTATATTTATACTGTCTGGTACATAATTTGAGTGATATAACACAGTTCAAGGTAAATGATTGATTTCCTATGTGCCAATTATTTGTAGCAGTTATATAATATAGTTTTGGACATCAGTCAACAAATGTTTTTCAAGTGTTTCCTTCTATATATTTCATATTGTTCCATGAAAGTTGTCTCTCAACCATAAGAGTCAACTTCTTATAGTTGAAGAATTACTTGATTTCCAGCTGTTATGATTATTTCTTTTATTTTATGTGTAACTCTTTATACACTATACCCAAATATTCTCCTTTGGCTAGTTTTCAGCCTGCCTTTTTTTCAGGGGAAAAGTTACCAATTAGTTTTGTAATGGTTTTAAAAAATTTTTATATACCCAGAGCTTATTTTAAAAATATGATCTTGTTAATTTGTATTTCAACCAGAAAAATATTAGAAACTTAGATAGTTTATAATAAAGTACATTAGAAAGAACAATAATCCTTATATTTCACATTTTGGACATTTATAGAGGTGGTGACGTTGGGTAGGAAAATTTGGGATCATGTTAGGTGATTGCTTATTTCCCTAAGTGTCTTGAACTCCATCCCTGCTTCTTTACCTTATAACCAGTTGAAGTGGAAACCAAAGGACTAGGAGGTGGAGGTGGCAGAGAATTAAAGGGTGTTTAAAAGAGAGATCGGTACATACTGAGAGGCTGCAGGCTTAGTAGCAAGCGGATGAGGGCTTGGGGGAGAGACCGTGATGGCTCTAATCATCTCTTTGACACTGTATGGTCCAGATCCTAAAGCAAAGTACCTGAGGTCTGTTTACCTAGTAACGGTTTCCGGAGGCTGGCCAGTCATACCGCAGCGATGCTGGTCCTGCTCACTCATCCCCACTTATCCTCCCAGTTAACTAAAAAGTGACTCCCTTGAACTGTGGCTTAAGTGCACTTTGAACTTTGTAAGCCACAAATTAAGGCCCAAGAATAAAGGTTTTCCGTGTGGGTAATCTGATTGGTCAGATGCATGATTTAGATAATCAAGACAGTAATGGAAAAATAAAATAAAACTGTATGTCTGATGTATTTGATGTATTTGAATGAGAAGTTATGTTTCTGAGTATATCTATTTTGAAATAATTTCCCTCTCCTGTAACTATGGTCATTCAAAGCAGGTATGGTGTTTTACACAATTTGATCACTATGTGATGTGTCAGGCACAGTTATGTTGAAGAATTGTTGTTTACTGAGACTCTTGAATTATAAATCTGTAATAGGTTTCTATGTGGTCTTATTTGGCATTGTCTCTTGTTATGTATTGGTTTTCTGAGACCCTTTTTAGTGAGATTGCAGTAATTTTGATTTCCATCTCTTTTCTATCAATCAGACTCTTACTGGTGCTTCCTTCTTGTGAGCTTGGCGCTGTTCTAAGCACTTCACAAATATTAACTCATTTAATCCTCACAATAACCCTGTGAGGTCGATACTATTATCCCTGTTGTGTATGAGGACACTGATATGATCTTTCTCTGTTATATTAGCATAAAGGTGCAAAAAATATATCAGAATCTTAGCTTTATGTCAAGGAATACAGCAGGCTTTATTTTCTATTCACTGATATGTACTAAGTGTAGAAATAATGGCACTAATTTTTATATTTAGACTTTTTCCCCTTATTCTGTCTTTTTAAATAAAAAGAAACAAAACCTAAAGTGAAAAAACAAGCATTTCTTCATAGCATATTGTGATATGTACCACTATTCTTTTCTATACATAGAATCTAGAATAGATTAATTTAAAAAAAAGATACTTTCTGAAGATAGTTCTTTGATTTATTATTTGTATTTATATATTAAAAGAATACAGTTAGCCCTGCATATCTGTGAGTTTCACATCTGCAGATTCAACTGACCATGGATTGGACATATTTGGAGAAAAAACAATAAAAAATAACAATACAGCAATAAAAAATAATGCAAATTAAAAAACACAGTCTAATAACTATATAGCATTTACATTGCATCAGGTGTTATTAGCAATCTAGACATGATTTAAAATGTATGGGAGGATATGAATTGGTTATGGGCAAATACTGTACCATTTTATGAGGGACTCGAGTATCCTGGGATTTTGGTATCCAAGAGGGTTCTGGAACCAATTCGCCATGGATACTGAGGGATGACTACATATTTTCTATGGTGTTGGCCTTGCTATATACATGTAAATCTATCTTGGAAATGTTTATCCATTTACATTGCCTCATGGGGTTATCCTCAATCTGGGCTCACCTGTTCTTTCCTTAGCTACTTCTTACCTGTGCTAAGGACTAAGTGATACTACTTTCTCACTCTCTCCCAATAGAATTCTGTGCATCGCACCTCCCGACACAGTGTAACACGTTCTCACTATTTCTGTAAAAGAATGATTAAACATTTTAATTCCAATGTCCTTTCTTATTTAAGCTATATGAAAAATAGGATTAAATAAGAGAGGGATGTCCATAAAAACAAGTAATTAAACATGGTTCTGTAGATTCTTTTAATAATAAATATTGTGATAGCTACCATTTATGGAGCCAGACACTTTATTAGGTACGCTATATAAGCTGTCTCTTTTGATCATCATTGTAATTTGTCTCTTCATCTATAAAAGGCTAATAAATAGCTTATCCAAAATTGCAGAGTTGGTAAATTTAAAAACATGATTTGTGTAGATACACCAGAATCTGAATTTGACTGTGATTGCTTTGTTAATTACTAGCAGACAATGCCTTCCTGCTGCAGTGAAGATGCTTTTGAGATTATGTC
Source organism: Avahi laniger (assembly GCA_963575035.1). Classification (NCBI taxonomy): domain Eukaryota; kingdom Metazoa; phylum Chordata; class Mammalia; order Primates; family Indriidae; genus Avahi; species Avahi laniger. The sequence goes on along the minus strand of CAUYSK010003585.1, from coordinate 1,386 downwards.
TGCTTTGGAAACAGTGGCAGTGGAGGACTGCCTGGTGGGGCAGATTCAGAACAGCAGGTATGGTCCACACAGAAGGGGGAGGAAGTTCTCGGGAGGCAGCCAAGAAAAAGAAATCCTTGTTTGTGCTTATTGCTGCAGACTTCAGGTGGGGTTTTGGAGTAGAAGGAGGGAGAGAACCTTTATCCTCAAATCTGTTTTTAGAATTAAAACCAAAATTACATGGAATTATCTTCTATCTCTTAAATTTATTTTGTTTTATTAATATTTTAAACTGTTTCCTGGATTGATTGGAAATGAGCATGGAAAAGGGCTACTTGAGGTGGTATAGGATGAAATGAAATGGAAGGTAACTCAGTAAATGTCATATACCCTAGGCCGGAATTCTGTGAGGGTCAGAGCAACATGTTCTTTGTTACAGTGGGAGAGTTCCTTGTCTTAGGATGCTGGAGGTCTGGGGTGTGGGGTCAAGGATGAAGTTAGAAATCTGGAAAGCTGTTTTCGTTTGGGTCATTCCGCTATGCAACATGGGGTTTTCCTGGAATTTCTGGCGCAAACCTTTCTTGATAACTACTAGGAAAAAAAGGAACAAGAGACTTAGTTAAAATCTTAACAGCATGTAAAAACTTGCTTTTGTGCATACGTAATTATTTCTGTCAAGTGTGCTTTTTTTCATGTTCAAGGGCAATATGAGAAGTCAGACAGCCTGGATTTGAATTTTGGCTCTGCCACGTTTTAGCTGTTTGACTTTGAGGAAGCTACTTCATGTCTCTGTGCTGTCACTTCATTACCACAATGGACTGAATGTTCAGTGCCCACCCATCCCCAATTCATATGTTGAAATCTTAACTTAGTGGGGGTATTAGGAGGTGGGGCCTTTGGGAGGTGATTATTACAGATCGTGAGGGTGAAGCCCTTATGAATGGGATTATTGCCCTTATAAAAGAGGCCCAGAGAGCTCACTGGCCCCTCCTGCCTTGTGAAGACACAGTGAGAAGGCACCAGCTATGAACCAGGAAGTGGTCTCTTACCAGATACCTAATCTACTGGTGTCTTGATCTTAGACTTTCCAGCCCCCAGAACTGTGAGAAATAAGTTTCTGTTGTTTGTAAGCCACCCAGTTTACGGTATTTTGCTATAGCAATCTGAACACACTAAGACAATGACCTGTAAAATGGGGAAAATAATATTATTGCCAATGGAAAAGAACCCAAACTCTGTAAAGTAATTTGAAGAGGTTTATTCTGAGCTGACTGTGTGCAACCCATGTCCCAGAGAGCCACTCCCAAAGAAGCCTTGAGCAAGTGGTCTTGCAGTGGTTGGGTTATAGTTTAATTTTATACATTTCGGGGAGACAGAAATTACGTGTAAAGTCATAAATCAATACAT